>VWPU01000372.1:0-70100 GCA_013398955.1 Callaeas wilsoni | reverse complement strand
GGCCCCGGCCCCGGCCCCGCGGCTCTCCATGCGGCCCCCGGCCCCGCAGCCCCCGCGGCTCAGCAGATCCGCCCGCTCCGGCTCCGGGAATCGTTCTCTGAAGCGGCGGGAGAGACCCGCGCGCGGCGCTGGGAGGCGGCTGCCATGGCGTGAGGGTTTAACAGGAGTTTTTCCCCAGACGAAGTTATCCGCAAGCGGCTGCTGATCGATGGCGATGGAGCTGGTGACGACAGGCGGATCAATTTGTTGGTGAAGAGTTTCATTAAGTGGTGTAATTCCGGATCTCAGGAGGAAGGGTATCTGTTGTTTTGTTTTGGTTTTTTAAGTCTTGGAACTGCTTAGCTTGCGTTTCAGTGGAAAACAGGGCTCGATCCATTTGGAAGAAATCCGTGTTAGAATGTGCACAGCTGCTTTTCTTTGGCTCTGTGGTGTTCCCAGGGCAAACGCCGAGGACTGGGAGAGGAGGGCTACAGACGGGTCAGAAATCACTGAAGGCTGCGGGCTGTATCGTGAAATCTGCCGGCACCGCTCGAATGCCCTCAGGATTGCTGTGCCTGCTGCGTGATCCAGCCGGGAGTCCCGCTCTTATAACAGGATCATGACTCGAATATTTTAGTTGGCAGTTCTGCGTTTGTTCTGTTAGGGAAGGGAAATACTGCGGGTATTTCTGCTGCTGTCGTTCTCTCTTTTTTTTTTTCTTTTTTTTTCTTTTTTTTTTTTTTTTTTTTATTTTTTTTTTTTTAAGACTTAATTAGTAAGGTACCAGTGACAGCCTTCTGTGGGGTCTCTGTCAGTAATGGATATAAATTCCCGGAGGACACAGTATTACGAGTATGTATACAGAGAAGTACTGCACTATTAAAATGCTATTTCGGTGGTCACAGAGCCAACCCTAGCTGGAAAATTTATAAGCCCTGAGTCAAACTGCTCACTGCTTTAATACCCACTTTACAGTGACAAGAACACGATAGTGGAATTAATGTGTACAGTGCTTCTAACGGCACTTCCAAAAAATTATACACTGAATCTTTGAAGGGTTTTCTTTATTAAATAATTGTTATTTAGCTGTCCCTTACGCTACATGAGGTTTTGTTTTCTTGCTCTGTAAAGTTAGGAACTATTTTTATGCTGCTTGGGAGTAAATGTCTTGTCTGTTTTCAGATACAGCCAGTACCAACGAATGCTGAGTACTTTATCACAGTGTGAATTTTCAATGGGAAAAACCCTTCTGGTGTATGACATGAACCTGAGAGAGATGGAAAATTATGAAAAAATCTATAAGGATATAGGTAAACATGAGAAAATGTTACTGGTTTCTGTTTGACAGTTTCTCTTATGAACAGGCTCAAGCCAGTTGTGGTGAACATAATATTACATCTGATGAGTGGTTTGCAGGTTTTTTGGGTTTGGTTTTTTTCCTGCTAGATAGTACCTATATATGTGCTATAAGCATCTTGTAATGTTTGTATGTAATTGAAAATTGAATACATACAAACAACAGCTTTTTTAACCTATTGAAGTGTATGTAGTTTTTAAGCTGATGAAGCTAACAAGCCACCATGTCACAAGCAGCTCTTTTATAATTTAGCAGAATGGCTTATTTACATGTGTTGTTTGAGTTCAACGTAACTCTATATCTTCTTTTTTTTTAATTTAAGAAAATAGTATAGCTGCAGCCCATGAGAAGATCTCTGAATGCAAAAAACAAATCCTGCAAGCAAAAAGGATTCGAAAAAATCGCCAGGGTGAGGCGCAATATCCATATTTACAGTGGTGGGATTCATTGTTTTGTTACCTTTTAGAGTACATTGTATTGGAAAATAGATTCTAAATTTTTGAAAGTGCAAGGCATCATGATTACTATACTCAGCCTGGTGGGTTCCAGTCACTACTGAAAGTTTTGGGTGGAAGACACAGGTAAGATTGGACCAGGAGATCTCAGTGACATGCAGCATGAGGAAAACCTAAAACAGTGTCCTTTCTGAACACCTGTTTTAAAAGGTGTATTTTTTCCCTGCTTTTAAAAGTATATGCTCATAATTCATTGAAACTTAAAACATTCTAAAAGATGAGCAGTTGAAAAGGAGCAAAAATTTGTTTTTTCATGATAAATTAAATGCCAAAAGAAAAAATTTTAGAAATATAACACAAAAGGTTTTAAATACAACTGTTTGATCAATACTGTGGATAATTTTGAACTCAACTGGAGATTAAAATAACCTTAACCAGTAGGAATGTAGAGTTCTTACATTTTCACAAACATAGGTGTGAAGTGTTTGCTTTTTGATATGTTCTATCCAGTGTGCAGCACAAATTTTTCCATGTGAATGAGGTACTTGGTCTTACTATCAGGAAAATGCTGTGTTACTTCCATGTATAACAATAATATTGGTCTTAATGTGTAATAGTTTTTTAAAAAATCCTAAAAATTAAAAAAATCCATGCATCATGTTATACTTTTTTCTAAAAATCTTAAATGTTCATGTGTAACATCAGCACCATTTTCTGTGCATATATATTTAATTGTATCTAAACCCAGTGTTTATGAATCAGACACAAAAGACTTCAGCGTGCAGCAATGCAGAGTTATCTAAGGTGTTTTGTAAAACGTTAAAACGGTTTTGCAAGAAGGAAAAAGAATCTGCCATTCTGTGGTACCTGAGCTTTGGTTCTTGAATCTGTATTTTCAGAAATATTAAGATTAACTATTTAAATGTCTTTCAGAATATGATGCACTGGCCAAAGTCATACAGCATCACCCAGACAGACATGAAACACTGAAGTAAGTATAAAACTAGATTAAATTATAATAGAGCAGTAAATTAGAAGTCACCAGACTTGACATTTCCTTGATTTCAGTTTGATTTTTTTCATATTTGTATAATTTCTTTGACACAATAAAAATTTGTGTTTCTGTGCCCTTATGAGCTTTCCTTAATCTCCCATCTGCATGGGTCAGAAGTGTTGCTAATTGTTCTGTAGCTGAAATTTTTCCACAGTTTAGGTGAATCAGTGAACTGAGATGTAAATGCACATCTGATGTCAGTTTACCTACGAGTTGCTCAGAAAAGGGAGATGGTGGGAAGTCCTTTAACTTGCACCAGCCAGAGATTCAGTAGTCACTCGAAATGCATAACACACAAGTAAGGCGGAATGAGCGAAAGCAGGAGAGAGCTCCCAGGGCCCTTTTTTGTAATTTCCTTCTGGTCGCTGTTCCTGCATGGTTATAAATGGCTGTGTTGTGCACCACACATAACCTGCCCTGGCACGCAGGTCAGACCTACCTGTTGTCCAACTTGTCTTGTGTGTGACTCACAGTGCTGCCTGTCACATTCTGGGTTTGCATCACTATCTGTGCTTTTGGGGCAGTTGTGGGGAGATTAACTTTATTGAGCCATAGAAACATTCCAGGACTTACTGCATCTATGAGTTTGTTGTTCTTAAACTGATTGAAGATGCAGTGTGGGGTTACTGTTCCCATTTAAGTGCAGCTATGCACTTAACCTGTTCCCACTTTCAGTGAAATTGCCAAGGGAGGCCATCTTTTCATATTCCATAGCCTTTCATAGCAAACAGAAGTGTTTTGGTTATACTATTACCCTAATATAGCATTTTTATAGCTTTAAGCCACCGACAATATTTCACACGTTTCTTCATTGTATGTTGTTTTTCTGTGCCTTGATTTCATTACCACAGCTTTGATTATTACAGGCAATTCTCATGAGGCTTGACTACTTCTTACTTCATTAGTCAGCATGCGATATTTATCAAGTGAGGCTTTAATAAAGAACTACCAAAAATGCAGTTTTTCAGATAAGTCAACTAAGAATAGAAACAACTAAATGAGAGAAGTTGTGACTGCCCCATCCCTGGAAGTGTTCAAGGCCAGTTTTGATGGGGCTCTAAGCAACCTGGTCTGGTGAAAGATGTCCCTCCTCATGGCAAGGGGTTGGAATTAGATGATCTTTACGGTCCCTTCCAACCCAAACTATTCTATAATTCTGTGATAAATGATACTTTTATATCTTAGGGGATGCCTGGTTGTTTAGGTTTGGAGGGATTATTCTAATTTTGCTTAATGCATCCAAGCATAAGTTCCTTAAACAAAGCTAGAAGGAGTGGTAAGTTACAGCTGGTAAGAATGCAGTATACATATAGGAAAGTATACAGAAAATGATAAAATGAACCAAAGGCCACCCTTAATTCCTAATAGGGGAAGCCTCACTAACAATGTCACACTTTTCATGGAACTCTTAACCACTGAAAACACTTGAGAAAACTTCCTGTGAGAAGAAACAGAAGGGTTTATTGCAAGAGTTACATTTACAGCTTTTGCAGGTTATGTGGCACAATAGGACAAAGTTTAGAAAAATATTTTATGCTTTTAAGAGTCTGTTTCTTGGAACAACAAGTCATACAGCACAAAAGAAGCTGTTAGCAGCTTAGTCACAAATAGTGCACAGGAGCCAATTCAGGAAGTGATAGGAGCTGAACTACTAAAGAACAGTGCCCACAGTGTAATTAGATGCAGTATCAGAAGAGCTGTTCAGAGGACCAAGAAATGACACTGAGTGTTAGAAAAGGAGATATGAAAGCAAGAACGCTAAGGAAAGATTCTCTGGAATGTAAAGTAAAAGGAGTAAAATTCCAGATGTAGCTTGGATGTTACTAGAAAAAAAAAATCTGTGGTCTCACAGTCTGCTTGCCCCTGACAGCACAGTGTAAACAGCAAGATTTGGCCAAATGGAAGTTTTTCAGGAACTAGAAACCACTTGCTTCCTAAATCAGCATATGAGCCTATAAGCTGTTAGCCTGTTTCCATCAAAGAAAGGGATAATGTCACACCCAAGTCTCTCAGGCATTCCCATTGAGGTACCAAGCATGCTGGCTCAAAAAAAGACAACACCCTCAGGCAGCACTAAAATAGACCTTTTCCCATCCACAGTGAGGTATTAGGACTGGAGGGCTTTTTGTGGTTCCCTACCCAGACTGCTTGCAGCAGCTGTCAGTGTCTTCAGAAAAAACAGGCTGATTTCCTTGCTGACCCCTCTATGACTCTGCCTGCTAATTAATCAGGGATGATCAGCCTCAATCCACTTCACCTTTAAAGGAACAGTTTGCTCTCATTGCACGGTGCATAAATTATGATAGGCATTAGAAGCAGAAGGGCCAAACTGTAGGTTTGGCTGTAAGAGTTGGTGCTCCATCCTCATTTGAAAGGTATATTATGGAACCTGCTATTCTTTGCCTCATAAAGGATTGTGGTGGTCCGTGGTGAGTTCAAGTGAGAGCAGAAAGTTCTTCCCCCAGAGGGTGGTGGGCACTGAGCAGATTCCCCAGGGAAGTGGTCACAGGACCAATCCTGACAGAGTTCAAGGAGCATTTGGACAATGCTCTCAGGGCGTGACTCTTGAGGTGTCCTGTGCAGGGCCTGGAATTGGACTTGATGATCCTTGTGGGTCTGTTCTGGCTCAGGATATTCTATGAATCTGCTTCTTTAACTTTTTTTGTAGGGTCAAGTAAATAACACGTCGTGTCAGGATTGAATTGTTACAAATGCCCAGGGTACAACTGTATTCCAGCTTGGAGGCCTAATTTTTTGTAAAAGTCCTGAAATTACAAGCCTAGAACATAATAGTTTAACAATTACATAAAGTGACCTTACCTCTAACTCGTTTCACTTGTTTTGTTTACGTAAACTGTTTATTTTATAGTTCTTTCTCCTCTACTTAGAGCAAATCTGTTTTGCAAGAATTTTACAGAATTTTTTAAGAGTACTCTGACAATTTCTTTTCAGGCAGCTAGAAGCTTTGGGAAAAGAACTGCAAAATCTTTCTCACATTAAAGAAAATGTTGAAGATAAGGTAGGTTTTTCATAGAGATGGTTATATAATAATTTATTTGGAATACAGTTAATGTAGAATCTGCTGTGGGTTGTTTGGCTTTATGTGCTCTCTGTTTCCTGCAACACGTATTTATCATTCCAGTTGGAGCTGAGAAGGAAGCAGTTCCATGTTCTCCTGAGCACCATCCATGAACTTCAGCAAACCCTGGAGAGTAAGTGCTGTTCTTTGGTAATAGATATAACTGGGTTAGGTTTCAGTGGATCAAAAGGAATCACAGCTTCCAGCAGTGGGATAGCTCTGTGCAATTGAGGCTGTTGACCTCTTGCATTTTTCCCCAGTAGTAGTCCAGAGCCTGAGACCGCTCTGAATTTTTTTTCTTCTCCAAGCTACCCACTGTGCCATTTCCTGACTAGCTTCAGGTTAATTTGTAGGCAGCAGAATTCTTTAAAATGTGAGGATGGAAAATAGCAATTAGAGGTTGGTTTTTTTTTTTAACAGAAAGTATTTCTTACAGAAAATTATTCTTGTGCTTATTTCCAAATTTAATTCTGTAATTCCTATTTCAGTAGTTTTGAACATGTCACTGCTATCATGGTATCATTTGAGGCTTTACTAAAAAGAAATTGAAACACAAGGAAGGTAAATGACAACCTACTCAGACTGTGAATCTGTGATAGGGCAGGGACTAAAACTGTCAGACACAAGAGCTAAATTCAGGAATTAGTTGTACTCATCTTTCATCATACAAATACTTAATATTGTCAAATCAGCACTAACTTTTCGTGCTCTAATATGGGTAATATTGTTTTAAATATTAATTGCTGTATATTTGCCACGTCTTTCAAAGACAGAGCAATTGGTACAGCCTCTGAGCATGACCTGATTAAATGCAGAGATGGCTGCAAGAGCAGACTTTCATTCTCTAAGGCCATTCTAGATCTTCTTAAGCAGAATGAACTGTTAATCCTAGGTGCACTTAAGCAGAAGGTTATTGTTATTATGTTACTAACACTTGCTTAAGTATTAGTCTTGAAAATGCATTTTCATGTGAATGTATAGATTACCTCTCAGCTTTCAGGATTTTGTGAATGGAGTAGCAGTTTAATGCAAAGCACAGCTTCAGTATGAAATAAAGAAACCATTAGTAGGCAAAGAGAAGGAAGGGCTTAGAAGCAATCTGGTGCCATTTGCTTCAACTGATACCATAGAATTTACCTCATATTTCCAGTAACAGCTGTTAGAGATAACATCCTTAAAAACTTTGAAGGATTTTTTTTGTTTGTTTGAACATAGCATTTTATAGAATGAGATTCTCAACTACACATTTAAGGCAATGAAAATAAAATATTTAAGTGGGACAAAGTTCTGCAATATAGTCTGTATATATGACCAAGCATGTTTGACTAACAGTAATATTGAATTTTAGATGATGAAAAACTTTCGGAAGCTGAGGAATCCCAAGAAACTCAGATGGAAACAGAGACCAAGCAGTAGATGTAATATGAAGACTGCCAATACTACTTAAGAAAGTCCAAGTATCTTCACTTTCTGTTGAAATCAACAGTAAGAGAGATGGAGCTGAAAATAGTTTTCTACTGCTTCTGTGAATTTTTGTACAAAAATACGTGTTTTGCATATGCTTCAGGGGAAAACAGTTGTAGATGTTTGCAGACAGGCACGCAGTGTTAATCCACAAACTTTGTAATTTGTGACAAATATACTTTGTTTCACAGAGGATAAGGCTTTTACACAGTACTTGTGAACTAAGGTGTTTGCAAAACTTTGTCAATAAAAGGTGTTTTCACAGATTTTCCTATTTTTAGTAGGGATTGAGCCTTTTAATAAGGGCTCCTTTTCTTGCATGACATCAGACTGAGGGCAGTGCATCTTTTATGAGTCCCAGCTTCCATACCCTATTCCAAATGGGACCTAAATCTGAACTAAGTAGGGTCTCAGTTTTCCAAAGTAGCTGCCATTTTAGAATTTACTGTGACTAGACTAGACTTTGATCGTTTCATATAAAACAAATGACTTTTATAGAATTAATGGTTGTTAAGGGTTATAAAAAAACAAAAATGATGCTGTACTGGCTTTAATTTTTTCCTCAAGGTGATGCAAAGAACTGCAGTGATCCAAGCCTTGCTCTGCTGTGTTTGTAGTACCACATCAATAGTCACATTTTGAAATGGAACGTTTAAAACTTCCGTTTAAAAGCTCTTGAAGAACCAGGAATCTCAACCTGATACCATTTATAATCTGCTTCTGGATTTCATCTGTCAATTGACTATTTTCAAAATACATCATAATTTCTGAAACAGATGGTGGAACCCTTATTTTCTGATGATGAAAAACTGAAGCAGTAGGGCAATAATCATGATGCTAAAGAATCAGAGATACTTTTATTATTAATAGGCAAAGTGGAATCTATCCACCTGGATCATCCTGAGCAGTCTGTTGGGAAGTAGGAAAAGTTTTAACCTTGCCCAAAAGAGAAGAGAATGGAATATGCTCTATGCTTTTGTAAGGCAGGGAGGAAGGAACAAGGGCCAGTAGTAGGTCATGTTCTAAAAACACTCACTAAATGGAACCTTCCAGTGGTTTGGATAAAGGAAAACACTTTGGATCTCACTCAGATTGTGCCATAAGCATCTGTGGTTCAAGTGAA
The DNA here is from genome assembly GCA_013398955.1 of Callaeas wilsoni. NCBI lineage: Eukaryota > Metazoa > Chordata > Aves > Passeriformes > Callaeidae > Callaeas > Callaeas wilsoni. The sequence continues at coordinate 61,589 of VWPU01000372.1, read as the reverse complement.
ATAACAATGTTACACGGAATAGAGCTGCTATCTCACTAGGTGACAGCTGAGGGCAGTTTCCACAATTGAGACTTTGGACATTTATAACCTAGATGCTGTATAATTCCCAGTCTCAGTGGCTGTGGATCTGTGTGGATTGGGCTGAACAGACATACCTGAGCTTGTTTTGCTCACGTTCCAAGTTTGCTGAAGCCAGCTCAACAAGAAGTCACACAACTTCAGTAGCACAGTGCAACCCTGAACTAATAAGCTGTCAAAAATCTTCTAGTTCACAGCTGGTCAGCTCAGAACACAGGGGAAGCTCAGGTTTGCCTGGTGGAGCCTGTACAGACACGCAGTGCTTCTCATGCATTACGAATTTGGCAGGCTGGGGGGTGGCTAAGCAAACAACAGGCATTTAATAGGAGAAGTACACCATGAAAAAGTATTAAGTGTACAGGCTCTTTCCTCTCCTAACAACAGGGAATGGTAAAATATTTTGTAAAGTAGCAACACTAAATTATTGCCAAATCAGGGAGGAGTCATTGTCATGAACGTATGAATTATGAAGATCATAAGTGACAAGGACTCAAGGACAATTTTAAAGCATATTAATTTTTTTTTTCTGGTCGAAATGGTCTCCACGAGCTATCTGGACTGTATTTTGGTGCAGAGGAGGATGATATTCACCAGTTAAAAACAGTCTCTGTAATAGTGAAAATCTCTAATTTTTCCATTCATTGTTTTACACAATTCTTTGGAAATTACTTGGATCAGTCAAGTATCTTATCTCAGAACTTGCACTGCTCTGTATAGAACCTGACCAGAAATATGCCAACACTTAAGTCTGTCCCTCTGGTAAGGAATATTTACAGAGAAATAAGAGTTGTACACAAGAGAAGCAATACAAATGCATGGCAAAGGAATATATTCTAGTTCAAATTACAGCGATGCAATCTTGAAAAGAAATTAGTGCCCTAGAAAATCAAGTTGCCCTAGTGCAATGTGGCAGCAAGAAGGGGATGTCACTAGGCCAATCAAAGAAAAAAGCAACATCAATTCATTGCACACACAGCCTCAGTAGGACACCCAAAATATTTTTCATTATTTATACTGCTAACCTCTTGAACATTAGATTTGTACCAAAAAAGAAACAAAAGCAAATGGAATTCATTTACCAGCCAGTATTTAGCCTGCTTTGTTACCAAGCCTCAGGTTCCAGCTTCGAATCTGCCCTGCATATGCTGGAAATGTATATCTGCATCTTCTTTAATCTTCTGTTCCAGAAGTTTTCTGTGTGTTGTGTTTGCAAGGCACACATGATGGTCACTGTTACATCCCAGCCTAGAAAGCAACAACCACGCTATTTAAAAAAGATGTTTCCTGGATTTATGATTTGCCTTGACCCTATCTAAGCTGAAAGATTATTATATGCCTAAATGTTCCATCTCAGTGCCCTTGTCATGTGGATGCAAAAATACAAGCAGAAAGAGAGTTGCTGAAGTGATAAACTGACATTTTCAGTGCCAGGACTTGTTTTTCTGTCCTGTCCAAATGAGAGCAGCAGAGGGAGACTAGAACATTGGACAGAATTGGTAACTTGGGCAGGATTTGTTAAAACAGATTTAGTAAGCTTCATGAAGGGATGGAGGAAGAAGGAGAAAGAATGTCACTGTGACACACTGTCAAGTTATGGGATATCTCTGAAACCATGTTAATTTGAAGAAAGCTGCTGCCAGCAAAGAAGATTGCAAAAAAATATATCCCAAAGATTTATGAGCTAGAAATTATGAGATATTTGAGATATTTGTAAGTTTTTCAGATGTCACAGCTGGCTTGTACCATCCTTTCCCTCCTTTACTCAAGGCTCAGGTGGGTCTCCTTTTCATGTGAGTTTAAAAAACTAAGAAAAGAAATTCAGAAATGCAGGCAAGTACTGTTAGTTCTGCTCTGGGAACCTGTGTGGTTTTTTCTTGCTAGACTAGCTACATTAGGGACACATTATACCAGTGTATGAACCACTTTATAGATTTATGTGCAACAGACCTTGAGGAAAGCAAGTTAGCAACAGAGAACTTGTGTTCTTCACCTGTTTCACCCCGATTGTCAAATGTGTTCTTGGGTTACCTCAGCCTTCATTTCCCAAGTCTATTTTAATAAAGGTTGTTAGCACTGTTGCAGAATTCCCTCCACTCGTAGCCCAGGGCTGTGTGTTGCTGGGCACTGTGCAAAGGCAGCACAGAAAGGCTGTTCCTGTGTGCTGGGCAGTGCCACAGCAGCCAGGAGGCAAAGCCACGTTTGGCTTTGGCTTGTGTCCGCCCTGGCCTCGTGTGATTCACCTGCCTGCTGGCAGTAGGAAGGTATCCAGCAGGAGCTGGCATGGCATGGCATGGCTGCGTGAGGCTGATCAGTGATGTGCCAAAGGCACTCAGGGAATGGGACACTAGGACATCCCGGCCAAGGAAACTCAGCATCCTTATACCAAGGAGCTTCCCTGGTATTCAAGAGTAATCCTAAAGCTAGGGATACAGTGTGATGTGGACTTTGCCTGGGCTGGCAGAGTCCTGATGGGAAGGGTGAGGAGCCTTACACCTCTGTGCCAGCTGAAACGATGGAGGGATTGTTTCATGGGAAGAGGACCTCTGGACCTGTCCTGGCCAGAGGCAGAGCACTGGTTGAGTTGGGCAGCCGTTGCTGGCTGAGTGGCAGGAGCTGGTCTTAATCGAGGAACCCACGAGGAAGGAACTTGGGAACAGACTCATTTCTCCACACTTGTTACATTTATGTCTATGTACCTTTTGGGAGGAGCCACACGTTCGGAGGGCACAAACCACGGCAGGGAGGGAGCCGCTGGCCCCGATCCCGCGGGACCGTGCCCGGCCTCCCGCCCTCGGGTCCCGCTGCCGCAGGAGGAGCGGCGGGGCGGGGCCGGCAGGGGGCAGCAGAGGCCGGGCTGGGCGGCCGCGGCTCTTCCCGGGATCCGGGCATCCCGCCGGCCGTTCCCGGGATCCGCGCGTCCCGCCGGCCGTTCCCGGCTCTTCCCGGGATCCGCGCATCTCACCGGCCGTTCCCGGCTCTTCCCGGGATCCGCGCGTCCCGCCGGCCGTTCCCGGTTCTTCCCGGGATCCGCGCGTCCCGCCGGCCGTTCCCGGGATCCGCGCATCTCACCGGCCGTCCCCGGCTCTTCCCGGGATCCGCGCGTCCCTCCGGCCGTTCCCCGCGCCTTCCCAGGATCCGCGCGTCCCTCCGGCCGTTCCCGGCTCTTCCTGGGATCCGCGCATCCCGCCGGCCGTTCCCGGCTCTTCCCGGGATCCGCACATTCCACCGGCCCGTTCCCGGCGCTTCCTAGCCTTGTGAGCCCTTTTCAGACCTTTTCTTTTTCGTTTCGCTACCGTTTCCCACATGCAGCCAGTCCTACCCCTGCGTGGAGGGATTAAAACCCTGGAGAATCACGGAATGTCCTGAGTTGGAGGGACCTACAGTGTTCATGGAGCCCAGGCCCTGGGCCTGCACAGCACAGCCCCAAGAGGGTTTTTCCTGCTCACCCCCACACTTCATTTTCGTTGTCTTGCCTGAACTACCCTGATTCTCAAAGCCTCTCTCTAAACTGCCCCAAAACACATAAAACACTGCCAAGGAGCAGAAGGTGCAATCCCAAAACCTCGGCTCTTTGGGATATCACATGATGTGACACAAGTGTATTCAGAACTTCATTTTCCTACTGATGATCACAGAACCCAAACCCTCCACGCTGCCTCTCCCATGCAAGGGCTGGGAGAGCAGAGCCTGACAGTGTTTGCAGCAGGAACCAAGCACCCTCTGGCATGCAAGAGATTGCTGCCTCCAGTATATCCAGCCCCATCATCCTGAAACCAGAGCAAGCGTTGCTTCAGAATCATTACATACTGGGTCGCTCTGAATTTGCATCATCACAATGGGAAACTTGGCAAAAGTTTGGTAAAAGCATTATCGTGCATGAGAATTCCTAAAATATTTAACAGCAAAGACGTGTTTTTAAATTGCTCTCACAGTAAAGGGAAAATAAAAAGTAAACTACCTAAACAACCTATTTTTATGCTTTGCCAGTTGGCTCGCAATGAAAAGTCACCATCAAGTGAATTTAAAATGATGGTTTATCTCCAAGGAGGAAAGGATTTGGCTCTTCTCAACACAAAAGTTTCATCAGAAGTGTATGCTGGAAATAACAGTATGTGCTGCACGTAACAAATAGGCCCCACTAGGATCCCATTTGGAATAGAAACAAAACATATAATTTATGGTCTGGCAGGGCAAGCTGACTGCAGACACCTTCCCAAAGACTTACACAAAATATTACTACACTTAAATCTTATACAAGCCTAAATGAAATTCACATTTACATTTGCTGCACCAAAATCCCGTGCATGAGCTCCTATTCCAAACTATGTATCTTCCCCAAAGTGCTGTATTGTTGCTAAAAAACTCCCAAACACTAAGCTTCAAAGCTGAAAACAGAAGCCTCTGGTTCATTACCAAGCAGAAGACACAAATTTAAACACAACACATGGAAACAACCACCACTGCCCAGTGCAGCTTCTCCCAGTTACATTAAGGAAACTTTTACACTCTAGTAGAAATACAGACGTGAAGATGTTTTAACTTCTGTGAGAGAAAACATGGGGGGAAAAAAGTCTTGTTTTTTTTCTTAGTGCCCTTTAATGTCACTCTGACTCACTCTGCATGAATTCACAGAGAGCTTTCAGATCAATTCTTTTTTGCTCTGTTATTGTGGCTGCTAGAGATGGGAAGGGTCATGGAGCACTGGGGCCACCACACCATGGTATTGGTGTCCCCAGTGCCCAGCAAGGTGCAAAACTACAGTGGGAACATCTCCTGCAGTGGGAGCATCCCCTACCTGCCTACACACCCACCAATGCCCTGGTGTCAGGAGACTGGCTTTGCTGGAGCTTTTCTCTCGGTGGCTGACACATTTTGGTTATTTTTCAAAGCTTGTACATCTGTGTGAGATTTCTGCCCTTCTGGCATACTGGCGTGCCATGTTATTGAGGTGACTTGAGGAGTGATTGAAGGCAAACTGGTGGTCTTGATGAAAGAAACCTTCCCTGGGAGACCTGTGCCTCAGTCCAATAAAATGTGAGCAGCAAAACTATTTGCTGGTGTGTAACAGCAGCAGGATTCACTGAAGGAATGAGAGAACTTCTGCACCTCAGGATTCATCTTGTCAGGGGCACACATTCGTTCAGTTTCTTATGTAGAAAAACAGGTTCTTCCCAGCACTTCTTGGCATGTTGATGAAGAGAACAAAATCCCCAGAAGCAACCTTTCCCAGCCCACAACGCTCAGCAAAGTGAAGGAAAGCTCTCTCCCCTGTGTGGGCTCCGGCAATGCCCGTGGGTGCCTTTGCTTGTGTACGTGGGGCACAGGGTGGCAGCAAGGGAGGACAGGGACTGCGCTGGCCAAGTGGGCACTGCTCTCCAACACCTGCCTGGGCAGAAAAGCAGTGCTGGAGAGCTGGGGGAGCAGCGAGGTGTATTTGGGGAGTGTTGGGGTTTGACCTGCCTGGACAGAAGAGCAGTGCTGGAGAGCTGACGGAGCAGCGAGGTGTATTGGGGGAGTGTTGGGGTTTGACCTGCCTGGGCAGAAAAGCAGTGCTGGAGAGCTGGGGGAGCAGCGAGGCGTATTTGGGGACTATTGGGGTTTGACTTGCCAGTACTACGCATTCAAGAGGATGGTGTTAGAGTCAGCGAATCCCTCTTTGAATAGACAGATTATATTTGTATTTAGCTTGTGATGGTTCCTCTCCCTTTCTCTTCTTTACTGCCTAACCCAGCAAGCTGCCAGCTGCTGCACCAAGCACACCAAGCAATGACAAAGGATCTCAAGGCAGATGGGGAAAATCCCTTGTGTAATCTTGTTCCAATACAGTAAATAGCCAGCATATTTACTGAATGTAGAGAGGTAAAAAGGGGATTTGTGCTCCACTGCATCATCTCTCAAGATACAGGTAGACACATTCCCTAAGCTTGATAGGACTAAACTCAGACCCCAATCCTACAAGAACATCAGCTAACGCTGTGCCATCCTACACCAAATCAATGAAAGAAAACTGTTCACCTCTATTTCAGGCCTCTCACATGATGCTAATTTGCTAGATATCATATAAAGGCTGCAGCTAGCACCCAACAAGCGAGTTTTAGGAAGGAAATCACACAGCTCCTGCAATCTGAGTTAGAGGCTGTGCAGAAAATGATGCAGGGAAGTTGCAAAACTATTCAGATAAAACAAAAAAAAAAATTAAAAAAGAACAAAAACATTGTGGCATGGTTAGAGAGCAAAATCCTGAGGGCAGCAGCAGGGTTGTTTGGCAGCACAGCATTTCCCTGCAGTTTGGGCTGCAGGAGCAGCAGCAAGGCTGCACTGTGCAAGCCCAGCCTTGGTGACACAGCCAGGGACTGCAGGCTCTGCCCGGGCCTTGCCAGTGTTTACTTGGCCTGTGGATCCTTTTGAATCCGATGTCATGGGCTTTTCAAGTGTGCCAGTTGCTGCTGTAGCCTGCTGCCAGCTGATAGATGGTTTATGCCACTAACAGCGCCTGAGGAGGAGAATTGCTAAAAAGCACTGGGAATATTTACTTTCTCCTGCTAATGCAAGTTGCAAGCAGAGGATTTCAAAACCCTTGTAACCTGCATGTAGTCAGCTGCAGACCAAGTCTGGCTGGGGGCTAACTGAAACCACGAGACACAGCAGCACAGGGACAAACAGCTAGAACACAACAAACGCTCGGGGCAGAGTGCTCGAAGACAGGCTGCAGCATCAAACCGCTGCGCTGCCTGCAGGGAGTGACCACGGAAGGGATGCGAGCCAGCGGGCTTATTGTCTTGGAAGAGCAGAAAGGAAGCAAAAAGAAAGGAAAAGCAAAGCCAATTAACTGTGAGCTGATTGTCCATTCCTCATTCCCATTCCCCAGGACAAGAGCTATAGCCTCTCTACGCGCATATATGCAGGCGTATGCGCACATTTGCAAAAACACACACCCTGCAACTGGAAACCTTGCAGATTGCTGGGGACGCTGTACAAAGCACATCTGAAAGCTTAAACTGATTAAATCAAGACACATCTCGGTGATTCCCATTTTCTCTGACTGTAGCTCACAGCCCTGCACCCATCACTACCACAACTTCTCAGTCGAGCCAGCCCAGAGCCCCCTCCGCTGCCTCCACTCCCACGCTCCCACCAACAACAGAAACACAGAGCCACTGTGGAAGAGTAGATACTTATTATTTGTCTTGACACTTGGGGAAGCACTGGAAAGTTCAGTTACCTTGCTATTTCACATTGCCCTGTTACCACCCATTGTCAAACTTCCTCCTTCTGTTTGCTTTACAATTGCTCATCCCTTGGGGGAGCAGCGGGAAGGAGACTGGGCACACGGAGCAGAGAGCTGCAATTTCACTGAGAAATAATAGTAACCGACCAAAATGTACTGATTGCATGGATGCATCAGCGCAAATGAGACAAGAAAGATTCACAGTTGTCTTATTTCCAAATTGGTCCCTGCCACTCTCTGTGCCTGTGATTAACCACGTCAGACTCAGCAGGCTGGGTTCAGCACCCCGTCCTTCTCCTGCTCATTAATTTCAGCAGCCATTCCCAGGGCATGAAACGGCAGCAAGTTGTGTTTGTTTATTAAAATGCTCCGTGGATGGTGTGCTCAAGCCAGAAGGACACTGGGTCTCACTGAGCTGTCTGTTCCTGGGGCTCCATAGCAGCTCCTGGTGTGCTCGCCAGGTCCCACCCACGCTGTGTGGATGCTGCATGTCCCCCCATCGCCTCCTGCCCCTGCTTCTCTTTGCCTTTTCTTAGCTCACGTGTAAAAGTAAGGTACCTAAACTGGTCATATAGGATCATTCAATTATTTCAGCTGAAAAGACTTTTTGGAGGTCTCTAGTCCCACCTCCTGCTCAGAGTAGAGCCAGTTTCATATTTAGGCAAGGTTGCTCTAAGCCTGAACCTGGTATCTGAGTGTCCTCAGGGATGAAGGTCCCACTGCCTCTATGGGTCCTGGTTCCAATGTTTGACCATTGGGAAATTTTTTAACCCCAAAGTTAGAGTACAAGTCTGCTACTGCTCATTTAGACAAAGCATTGAACAGGTTAAAAAAGCTCCTCTATTGATTGTGCTCTGCTTTTCCTTGCGGCAAAATAGGAGATGACGAGTTAGAGCTGCACGTAAGACATGAACTGAGCTCTCAGGCAATGTTATTACCTCCCTACCACCAGCACAGCCACCCCAGCTTTTCAGCAGCCAAGGGGAGAGATCAATCACAGCGTTTATCGTGTCAGATTCTACTCTCCCATCAGACTGGATGGCTGAAAACCTCACCCCGATGCTTTTCTTTCTGGAAGCAGTTTTGCTCGCAGAGCCACCTGCTGAACACTCACACTGTGCATTGCACTAGCACGGCACACTCCTCCCACTAGCAGAGTGACAGGATGATCGTATCCTTTCCAATAATATTTTATTTGAAAGTCTCGAGGAAAAATAATTACTCATGCTCCCCATCAGAAAGGCAAAAAATTAGAGTGGTGAACGATATTGTAGCAGTGCCTGTAATTAAGGAACTGCCAGCATTTTAATTATAAACTAGTATCTTCAGTGGCTGATGATCCAGCTGTTCAGCAGACCCATTAAAAGTGAGATTGCCAGTTCCAGAGTTACAGAACAACAATTAAAGTTTTAGGGAGGTTTTCTGTACTTCTTGTTTTTAAGATGTTTCTTGCTTGTTAAAGGCTTTGGGGAAATTTCAGTAGTCCTTATGTGAATGAGTAGTGAGCTTTCCTTTCACTTTCAATGATTCCTTTGTCACAACATAGGGTGGGGACATCCTGAGGCCAGCAAGTGCCTCACCAGGTTTTCCCCCATCACGCTAAAGCCAGCTCAGTGCTGCTTTAACATTTTCCACCTTCAAATCATTGGTCCAGCTATTGCCCAGTATGACCAAAGAACTTTGCTGAATCCTGTTTAGAGGGTACCTCAAGTACCAGTGGGGATTTATTTAGTTATTACATAAAATCTAGAATTACATTTTAAGCACTGAAACACCATTAGGCATAACAAGGCTAAGAACTCAGCAGTTTGCAATATTAAAAATGCTAATAGCAAGATGAAGCTTATCCCTTCCTCAGCTTCTGCTTCTGGGCCACTGCAGAACGAAACTGTGGTTCACTTTATGTTTTGCTTCATTCAGGAATTCAAAGTGTTGAGATGTTGTAGACATGGAGTCCCTCTGGGCTGTCCCTACAAGGATTCCCACTCTCCAAGCCCAGGTTTGACCCAGCAGTGGGGCAGGTCAAGGGGGCAGAGCAGCCACCAGCACACGGCCCAGAGGCCACCAGTGATGGGCCCTGCGTGTGCGGGTACCAGACACCAGGATTGTGCCGGCTGCTCCCAGGCCACACGGGATGCACAGGAAATGCTCGTGGCAGCTGATGTTACCTGCCTGCAGGGTAAGAGTGTGCAGCCCCCTCCATCTCCTGACAGCCAGCGTTACGAGCTGTGCTGGCTGGCTCACACAGTTAGCCCTGCCCTTGCTACAGGAGGGACAAAACCCCAGCCAGGGCATGCCCTCTCCTCATCTCCCTGCCTTTTCCAGCACGGATCTCCAGCGAGGATCAGCGTACAGGCTTTTCCCTCATCCCTTGCCTGGAGGCACCCAGGGATGCTCACACTTCCCACAGAGACGTTCACTGCCTGGAAAATCACCCACACTGGCGTGCACTTCTGAGAGCACATTTCCATCCTGCAGGCCTGGCTCAAGGGAAGGGTCCCCACAGAGCTTAGCAGAGGCAACCCTTGGGAATAAAAACCTGCCGAACAAGATATGCTGTGTCTTAATTACACGGAATCAGTGTTCCCAGCATCACCAATGGGAGGATGGGAAGCTGTGAAGCCTGTCAGGCAGTGAGTTTACCACAATGCACCCAGTGCAGGGGTCCCTCAGATGGACAAGGTCCCTGCTGTCACCCAGAGCCTCTCCCTTGGGGCATCACACCCCCCAGTGACCCTCACATCTGGCTGGGTGGCAAGAGAAGAGCTGTGATTAGCAGGAAAGGGCAAGGCATCAACCTCAGGTACAAGAGCTGCTGGACAGAAAATTCACTCATCCAGCTCCTTCCAGACCCTGGAACTCTGCTTCCTCCAGCAGCTGCTGCCTTCCTGCCCTCCCTAGGCACTGTATCCCCTTCCTCTCTGGCTGCTCCCTCATAAAACAGCAGGAACAAAGCTGTGCTGTCTGCAGCAGTGCCTCAGCCTTCACGGGCAAAAGGGGTGATGTTTTCCACAGGTGCCTGTGGTTTCAGAAGGGAAATGCAACCTCTCCAGGGAAGATGCCTTGAAGAGTGGTAACCACTTTGGTGGAACTACTTTTACAAAGAGAGGAAAAAATACATACATTCTAGACAAAAAGATGTCACAGAAATTGTTCCAGTATCATCAACAGCAAATGCTTTGTTCCTGCATAAAACCTCTAGGTAGTTTTGTCACATACTTGAAAAGAAGGACACTGCAAATTCTATGGACATAATCCCCACATTTCTTAGTGTCCTACACTGTGAAGACATTAGGCCCAAGCACAAGTCACTTAATAGTAATAAAATCCCAGCCTTCACCCTTTGGAGGGAGTCTGTTCTCTACTAGCATTGAACGTCACTGCAGCAAAGCTTGAAGAAAGATCTACACTGTGAAACTTCATTATAAGGTTTTAATAATATGAAAACTAAATTCCATGGCAAATGTTAGGGCTGACTGGTGTTCTGAGATGTAGTTATGCAAAATCTGCTGCCAGTTCAAATTAACATATCTCATAACTAGCCCTGGAATAAGAAGTGATCAGCTGAGTGATGAACAAGCCCCAGTTTCTGTCCTTGCTCATGACCTGCCTCAAGGCTGATCCTCCCTCCTTCACCACAGCTCCAAAGCTTGTGGAAAAGGTGTCAAATCATGGTTCATAAGGTTTCAGCAGGAAACAAAAGTATTTTTTTTATAGCTTAAATGTCACTAGTGCCTGCTAGAAGCTCGCATTTGAAGTGCATTTGGTACCTGCATTCTTCTGTGGAAGGGAGACAGACTCTTTCCTTCCCAGAAGAGTCCAGCTCTGGGCCCTAGGGTTATCTTTGTGGACAGCAGGTAACCTCACACGTACCTGTCATCCCTGTGCAGGGCTCAGTGCTGACAGCAGAGACTCATTTGTGTCTGGAGTAAATTGAAAGTTTTGTGAGGTACTGGGTGCTATGACAGACCCCTGTACATTTGGTGTTGGTGCTCTCCAGCACAGAAAATCATGCTTAACAATCTGAAGTTTAGAAAAATACTTTGAAATGTTGAAAACAGACCCTTCACACTTTTTTTGTAACTGGAAAAAACCTCTTGAACCCCAAAGCTGCATCTTAAAAAGACTGATGGCAAACCCTGAAGCCATTCATTTGTTCTGCATACACAGCTCTTTAGGCATCACAAGGTTCTTACCTATTTACTTCCAGCTCTTTGTTCAGACCCCTTATCTCATATTTTTGAAATAAAAATCACCAAGATTCAACACTGTGAAAGGATTTTTTTCCTCTCTGCTTGTGTCTGCATAGGGCTGCCTTGGCCACCTTCTCTCCACTCACATCTCATTTGGAGCATTTGGAGCAGAGCTCTTCTAGCGTGGCTTCCCAGCAGGAAGCAGAGATCCTCAGCTGCCAGTGATCCTCCTGCTGCAGCCTGGCAGGTTCCTGCACTTGCTGGGTAATGACCCGCAGTCCTGAGTGTAAAAGAGGAGCAAGGAACAGGAGAAAGATTGCTGCTCTTTGCTCCCGCTAATTATGGGTGGCACTTTTAAATACAGGCACAGTGTTAATGTCAGGAAAGCAAATTTCTGTCCTGCATCTTCCCTTACTTATTCTGCACTCTTCTTAGGATACAGGAGAGAGCAACTCCTACATGCAATTTATATATATCTGTAGATATGTGTGAGAAATTTTTATTAAAAAGAGGATGACAGTTGCCACGGGAAATTATGAATACATGCATATATACATTCACTCAAACACGCACCCTGAGCCTTTGAGACCTTTCAATTTCTTCAAGGAAATACTTTTTAAAGAAGTGTGATGCCCCTCTGTTAGATCTCGCTCAAACCAAGAGCTCAGCAGCAAAAAACGGGGTGAACCTGAGTCCTGCTCAAGAGTTTCGATATAAGAGAACATGTAGCAGAAAACATGTAAAGAGAACATTTTGTGACATGGGTATGTGAATAAGTTGTCTCCAAGTCAGCCATGGCACAGCTACTCTAATAAATATGCATTTACCCTCCCATTACTGCAAGGCAGGACAAATGGAGGGGTAAATACTGTCTGTGACAGCTGTGTGCATCAGCTGTCCTCTACAGGAGGGGAGAGTGGAGTTTCTCATCTTCCTCACCTTTGGTGTTGCTAACAAAGATATGAGGCAGCTCCACCTGAGATCCAGTCACTGACAAATTACATTGACACCCTTGGGCTTTTGTGTTCCTCTAAAACTCCTATAATTGCTACATAAATAATCAGTTTGGTGTAGGATGGTTCAATCAATCTGGCCCTGGGAAAACACAAAACAATAACTTTTGTGCAAGCTGCAGAGTAGAGTCCTTATTAAAAAACTACATCAAAACCTGTGTCCAGTCTGGTCTCTTCATGTCACTGCTCTCATTTTAACCATGCTCATACACCAGAGAGTCCTGATGGATTGGAGCTGTAGGAGGTAAATCAGCAGATTAAAGAGGTTAGATGTATTTCTTTGTTAATGGGCCTGATGCTGTTCAAAGCTCCCATAAAAATTCAGCATGAAGATCTTCCTAAGCTCAGGGCCTTCATGATCATTCAGCCTTTAAGCAGATACAAAGAAAATTTTTCTCTGCCTCTCTCTGAATATATCCATCTCCTCAGAAGCAAGGGAAGGACTTTTATAGAGAACTTGATAAAATTCCTGAGACAGCTCATTAATTCCAGTCACTTCAGCAGTGACTTCCCTGCCACTTGTGGCACTCAAAGAAGTTATAGATTGCCTTAGTAATAACAAATCCTATTCATTAGCCATGTCTCTGCACTTGCATATTAATATTGTCTGGCCTTGTTAAATATAGAAGCCTATTCTTTTCAATCTGTTTTAACAGGCATTTTTTCCCCTAAGGTTAGCCATGAAATAATTGATAATGATAGACATCCCACCTCCAAAAAGCCTGTGAAATTCCTTAAATGGCCTTATTGCTGCTGGGGAGCTGGGGAGGGCCATCTGCCTCTGTAGGTGCTGTGATTTTACCCATATTTTGATGGGAAATGTAGAAATTTTTGCATTGTACACTCTCTTCTCCACTTTACAGGGACATAATTTAATCAGCAGAACTTTTATCTCCATTACATGTGTGCATCTAAACAGGATCCAGTGGTGAGAACAGGAAATAATAATCACAAACAGTGCAAGTGGTGGGTGGGAAGGGCTGTGCACATCCCCTAATCCTCTCTAGAGCTCCACTTCACCCAGCACAACCCAACCAAGCACCATTGGTTATACAATTACAAGATGGTTTGGGTTGGAAAGGACCTTAAAACTCATCCAGCTTCAACCTCCCTGCCTTAGGCAGACACACCTTTTACTAGACCAAGTTGCTCAAAGTCCCATTCAACCTGGTCTTGAACAATTCCAGGGATGGGGCAGCTGTGGATGCTGAAATGCTGTTAGCAGGGAAATTTTCTCTTCTTGCATTCATTCTGTGAGAACTTTTCCTTTGCTGTGTAAGTTATGTAAACAATAGATAGGGTTTTTGTAAATAGCATTCATATCTGGTATCTTCTGATCTGGTATACATTATATTAGGAAAAAACATTTCTAAGTGGGTGTCTGAGACTTTGACCAATCACCCTAGGAGAAGTGTGAGCACTGTTCAATTGCTTTATGGAACTAGAATATATAAATGGTATTGTAAATTTAATAAATAATTCATTCCTCGCTGTGACTCCTGCCTCGCTGCATCTCTGAAGCCCTGCTTGGAAGCCCACAGGCAGCCACAACTACCTCAAGATATTCTCAAGCAACTCAAAAGCAGAAAGGCTTGGCAGCAGTAGCAGGTAAGTAGATACCAAAGAAGTCTATTCTACAGAGTAAAGAGAGTTGTGTTCACTTTTTTGTCTAAAATGAGAGCTGGTTGAAACCTCTCAGCTGTGTTCTATTGAGTAAGGCTTTTCACACAGACAGAAGTTTTGAAGGACCTTGGAAAGAGGAGGTGTGTTGAAGAAAATACTGCTTTCTTAACAACAGGAAACTTAAAGCTTTGGAGGTTTCTGTGAAAATTATGCCTCTTGTGCTGTTAACTGCCTTAGGAACAGGGTTATACCATGAAATAGGAAATGGGATTTTTCCCTCTCTATTATCAGCTTCCAAGATTACTAGCTTTACAAGAATCTGGTAATTTCAGAAATCCATCAAAAATATTTCTGTCTTGCACTTTAGATTAGATATAAAGGAAAAAGATTTTTTTAAGAAGAGGGAAGTGAGGCACTAGAACAGGTTACCCAGAGAAGTTGTGGATGCCCAAATAGCACAATATTCAGGCAAAGCTGACACACAAAACCTACCCTTAATTTGAGTTAATTTGGCCATTCTGACAAGACTGCAGGAAAAGAGCTGAAGACAGAAGTATTACAGGGGAACTCTCAATTATCAAGTAGCAGCCAAAACCTCCCCCTGTTACTGGCAATGCATCACAAACCAGGAACAGTTCAAACCCATGGCTTCTGCTAAGCTCCTGATTGTTGGTGTGGCAGTGTTCTCAATATTTATTATACCGAGGAGTTCCTGATGAACTCTTGCTGCTGTTTATAGCACAAGCCCAGGTACAGCTCATTTTCCAAGAATAACTTTGGCAAGATATCAGTATCTGTTGCAGCCTTTTGACAACTTATAATTATGGTTGAAAGTGCAGTGGAGCAGTTTCAGACAGCAGAGCAAGTAATTTCCCAGAGTTATCCACTAGGGCAGAACCCTTCCCATCTGAACACCCGTGGAGAAGGAAGCATTCCCACTGCTCAAGTTCCTGCAGAGTGTTTGCATGAGGAAAAAAAGCACTTTTTTCCCTCAAGAAAAAAAAAACAAAAAACCTTTTGGTTTTTCTCTCCTCTGCAGCCTCTAGTGATTTTCTGCTTGCTAAAAATACACCCAAAATCCCAGTGTTCCTACACAGCACAATTGTGACTGTCAAGCTGAGTCCCCAGGAGCCCACAGCTGTGTGCTGGAGCACTGATGGTGAGCATTTCACTTCAGCATTGAATTCTGCAGTGTTAGTGACTCACCTTTTATCGACTGACTCAACACCCAGCACAGGCATGACAAAAGTCCCTTTCCTGCTCTTTTGGGACTCTGCCCATCCTCACTGCCTGTGCTGGATGCTTGATTCACTCCATTCTGGCTCTATTAACACTGAACCAGGTCCTCTGTGTTTTCTGGAGCTGGCCCCTCGTGGGGCTGCACAGACAGCTCCGGGACAGCACAGTAAAACACAGCATCATTTAAATAATTTTAATAATTTAAACCATCTAAATCAGTGCTGACTTCAGCGCCAGTACAGCTGAGCCTGCAGCCAGCAAATTTCACCACTACGTTGATGCAAGACTGACATAAATGCAATCACAAGTGTGATTCATCACTTTTAGAAGCCACTTTACTGTGTTTTTCAAGAATCATGACAAATTTTACCAAGAAATCAATTACCTGCTAGCTATTACATTTCTCAGAACAGGTTTCCAGTGATGTAAATGAGCATCACCTTGCTGAAGCCAGTGGCAAGCACCAAGCCCACCTGCACAAGCCAGGCAAGCAGCCTGTCTGCTATTAGGATGGATGGCAAAATATGAGCCTTGTACAGCTGACAGACATTTATGGAGGATAATTACGGAGACTGCAAGTATATCAGTTACTTTGACAGGTTAATGGTTTCCTTTTAATTAGATGCACAGGCACAGGGGTGACTGCAAATAATTTGCTTTTGTCTTTACCAGGACAGGTCCCTGGATGTACTTCATTCTGTGCCAGAGAGCAGTCCATCAAGTATGGGGAAGCTCTTCAAGCAAAATAAAGGCTGGGAACACCATCTGTGAAGTAAAACTTAGCCCAAATGCCTTGTTTGCAGAAAACGACCCAGTTTATGGTGGTGCCTAGCCTGACCCAAGCCCACACATAGCTGGAAGCAAGGTGGATATGGAAGAAAGCAGTTGGTGCTACAGGTTTTGGGTACATGGCTGCAGCAGGGAAAGGAGGAGAGATACCTGGGGGAGAGGATGCGTCTTCTGGAGGTGGCTTTGAACAGGAGACTGATTATTGCCTCTAACATAATATTTTCAGAGTTAAAAAAGACATAAATGCTCTTTTGCTTTTGAGCTCAGATATGAATATCTCATAGAATTACCTTGTCATTATATGGAATATGTGATTCCAACCACATATTTTTAACAACCACCTAGAACTGGAGGTCTGGTTTGCTTTATCAAGCTTTCAAGGTCACTGAGGAGTGAGTTTATGAGGATGCAACTGAAGCTGCAGGTGTCAACGTACGTGAAAGGATGGTATCTGTAATGTGACATGAGGCCTTTCCACACAGGAGTATTTTTAATGTTAACTCCTTATTTAAAAATCCCTTCTGCAGACCCATCTGATTTTCCTATCCTTCATACCCATCAGCTGGATTTCACCAAAAGTTCAATCCATTTCTCAGAAAGTTGACCAGTGAAGCAGCTTCCACTCCAGACACTACAGCTGTATTACTGTGGTCAATCACCGTCCCCATGCTCCATGCCCCCAGGAATTTCTTCTTTGCTGTCTGCAGTGAATGCCACTGCATAAAAGAGAGCAGTGACTTTTAAATTGGTGTTTAATCCCTTGTTTCTGGGAGTAGGATGCAAAGTTGGCTGCATTTCCAGAATGCATGCTGACTCAACGAGTTTTCCCACTGTCCCATAACAATCCCATTGGCACACATCATTCCCTACACAGACACCACGAGTGCATGGACAAGTGTGACTGCAAAACCCACGTGGTTTCAGCTTCTCTTTTTAACCTAAATGAGGAGAAGGAAGCATGGCATGGAAGATCCCAGGTTTGCTGGGATTTAAGGCGAGAAAAATCCCCTCTCATCCCCCTGCTTGCCTCCAGCAGTCTCGACAGGAAATTGAGCTAATTTGTTTAGTGTCAGCCGTCCTCACTCAGAAAGAAAATATTCTTTCAAGGCATACAATTACTACACATGGCACTCATAAACAATGCCATGTTTAGCAATTTGTAGCATTAAACATTGAAAGAAATTTTCTCTGATAGAGTTTGACAATTTTGTCCAAAAAAAAAAAAAAAATTCTGTAAGCTGCAAATAGTCTTTAATGGAAACAGATTTAAATACAAACTATGGTTCCTTCACACTGTGCTGTAAATCACAAGGGAAACATAATTCATTTGCAGCAGTTTTCAACAAGAAGACTTGGCAGTCTTTCAGCAAGTTTCATAATTGCTCTATTTTAAACTTCATCTTGAAAAAGCTCAAGATAGCTTTTAGTTTTATTGAAAGGTTAATTTCACACCTACAGAAAAATATCAGCTTTCCATTAGATCTAACGGAGTGTTAAATGTGAAAATTACAGTCCCTTCCCTATGAATGTGCAAAGTTTGTTGAATTTTTAACCCAGCCTGATTTTCCATTCTTTCTCGGTGGAGCCAAGGCACAACAGGCACGGGGCTGCCTGGAGGACCAACACCAGCAGCACGTAATCCCAAATCCCAAATGGGTGAGAGCTGCAGGACATCACCAGCCTCAGTAATTTGGGTGCCAGCTGTGCAGGATTGGGGCTGTGGTAGCCCACACCTGAAAAACACCCAGCACAGAAGGCAAAAGGGGACATTTCCCTGGGACAAGGCTTGAACAATACTAATTCTTCACAGATTAATGCCAAGGAGTCTCAAAAAGCACCACCGCATCTCTGGGCTCACCTTGTTGCTGGGAAAGTACAAACAAGGGGTAGGTAAGGAAGAAATTTGCTCATTTCCCTTCCCATCCCATCAGCTGTATTTTCTGTGGGAGTGAAATGCCATTGGGAGCCAGCCTGTCCCCATGCCCATCTCCCACTGGAGGGGTAAGGTTGGAGCACAAACCATAAAATACTTCTGGCGGCCCGTGCACTTGGTGCAACGAGGAACCCTGAGTCCATCACTCGTTCAGGGGTGGGGCACAAACCATAAAATACTTTTGGTGGCCCGTGCACTTGGTGCAACGAGGAACCCTGAGTCCATCACTCATTCAGGGGTGGGGCACAAACCATAAAATACTTTTGGTGGCCCGTGCACTTGGTGCAACGAGGAACCCTGAGTCCATCACTCATTCAGGGGTGGGGCACAAACCATAAAATACTTTTGGTGGCCCGTGCACTTGGTGCAACGAGGAACCCTGAGTCCATCACTCATTCAGGGTGGGGCAATGCTTCCCTGGGGCCAATCCTGAAGAGACAGAGGCGTCCCAAGAGGACACTTCTCAGCATCTAGGGCTGTACACCTTGCTGCAATTATTTGGTGACACAGCCTGAACTTCAGCCTCCCGTGACTTGAGAAAGTCCCTGCAAACGCAAAGCTTTTGTGGTTTTGTGTCTGGCAACCTGCACTTCCCCCTCTGCAGCTCAGATCCCAGCTTCCCAGCAGTCAAACACAGAGAGCACTTGTAGCAGTAGTTTCAGCTACCTCTGATGGGTACAGACACCTCCTGGCCCCCAGAACCATCATTCCTCCAAGCAACAAGTGCGTGTGTGAGCGTGAGCGTGCACAGCGCTGGAGGGGGCGGACACAGGCAGGGAGGAGAGAGTTTGTGCAGCCATATGCACAAGGAATGCCATTAGGGAAAGGAATAGTTTTTGCCTTCAAGAAAACCATGATTCAGTTGCTACCTTATGGGGGAAAAAAGTCACACTGAATTTCATTTAGGTATTTTAAGTTCAGTCACACCAGAAATTACTTGTCAAGGGAAGAAGAGGAGGGAGGGGATTAATTTATCCCAAAGAATGCTGGTACAATGGCTCTGTGCAAGGCGTATTTATCATTGCACTGTGCTCCCTGTCATTGCTAGGGGCTCCTGCCTGAGGAACAAGGGACAGAGGGACTGTTCCCAGGGCTCGGGGGACGTGCAGAGCTGCCATCTCCCCCCATCTGAGGTGCAGCACAGGGCCACTGACACACCCAGCTGGATCAGTGCGTGGGCTGCCACGTCCCAGGTTCCCTGGGAACAATTAATCACTATTTGCAGACAAAGGATTAATGCAACAGAAGAAACAGGTTTATTGACTGAGAGTTACGTCCCTGCCTGTGCTTCTCTATGGCAGGGCAGAGAAGTGCAGGGGAGGCACTGTGGCACAGCTCAAGCACAAGCATCAAAGCACCTTCTCCTCCAAAGCACCTTCTTCAAGTGCAGCTTGTTCAGAAATAGCTTTTGGGTTTGTGGCAGTTTGGGGAAATTTTGTTGCAAGCCTTAGATCCACAGCCCCAAAGAAATAACTGAGGGTATTCCATGCTCCAGAGCCTTGGCCTGAAAGCCAGCCAAATGCTCCTCCCTGCAACAGCAAAGCAAACCTCAGCATGGCAGAGAAAGCCGGGCCTGCAAACAGCTCAGTCTGAATTCCTCACCAGCAAGGGGATGTAGAAGACAGCTTGGAGAAGCAGCCTTCAACCAGGTGTGGAGGCTGGGAGCAGCCAGTTCTTCCTAAGATGTGCTCTGGGAGAGGTGGGACCTTGCCTTTGTAAAGGCTGGGATGGCTGGGAAGTGAGGCACAGCCCTGATAAGCAACTGCCAGGCAAGAGAGTGATAAAACAACTGCCTTTCTTTGGCTGCTTGCATTCTTTTTTAAAAAGGGCTATAATTTCTCTCCACAATTACAAGAATGAATAACTTTGATGTCTTGGATTCTGTTGTCTAGAAACAGCAAGAAAAATGTAGCTTATGAAAGAAGTATTTTTAAAAGTAAGGCTTCCTTTCAACATTGTCGAGTTATCAGCACTGCCAGGATCCTGGTAGGGTGAGCCATCCTGCAGGAGATGGATGGGCAATTTCTGAACAAAGGCTCCTGCAGTTTGGCTGAGTTAGTGGAAGGTTGAAAAAAAAAAAAAAAAGTTCAGTCGATACTGAGAGCACCTCCAGGCATCCCTCTGAAAGTCCCAGGTGAGCACCATCCCTCATCCCAATGGCAGACAACCTTTATATTCCTCTCTGGTATTCAGTCTCCAGCCTTTAGAATTGCTGCTCTTCCGATCTTCCTCATGTAAATCATCACACTTCCCCTTTTTATGATATTCTAATTAAGAAAACTGTGATAACAGTAACTAATTATGTCCATAACACATTTTGAAGTGCTCTCTCTGCCTGTCAACACTCAGAATGGGAGTCTAAACTTTGGCAAGGGTCCCAGAGCCAAAAAAGGGTCTCAAGCAAGATGCCACTAACCTCCTGTCATTAATCTCAGATAAAGAAGTTCCTATGAACAACGAGCAATTCGTTTGCCATCAGACTCCGGGATCCTTGTTCAGCTTTTCTGCTGCAGCTCAGTTACATTCTTCTAATCACTCACTCTCAAGCACACAGTCATGGTCGTTTTACTATCTAATTTTCCTGAATAAATGATAGCTCTGTGGAAGGATTGTGAATTAGGAAGGACTACAGAGCAGTATTTTATCTTTTAGGAGATTCTGAACTGTGCCAGTCCTTAAAAAAAACCACAAACTACTAACAGATCAGGGGAATTGAAGAGCTTCCCCAAATACACACAAACCTGTCATGTTTTGTCACCTCAATGTTTTAGTTGCAACATCTCTCTCCCAGCCCGCAGAGCTGCTCAGTGCAGCACACGTGCACCAGAGGAAGCACAGTCTGGGGAGCCCCTCTTGCTGTGGCCAGAAAGGAGAAATTCCCAGAGCCCCAGGAGAAGTTAAGACAAGGATTTTCAAGGTTGAGGGAATACAATTTCATTTTAGGATCATGCGACAGCAAAGTTCTTGAGCCCATTTAACAGGTCGAGAAAACAAACACACATCCCTAAATTTCCAGAAGTTCCAGCAATTAGCAGGGACTCTCACACCTGCTTTGATGGGACTTTACCAGAGAGGTGGTGGTCAAAACACCTCGTGGGAGGCACCTCAAGGTACTGCTATTCCCGACCAGACTCCTCTGTCTCCAATTCCTCCACCAGGAACACGCTGGAGCTGTGACTTCAGCCTGCCCCCATCTGCCCCTGCTTCCCTGAGCCTCCCTCCCGCAGCACAAAGCACTGCTGGCAGCTGCAGCCCTGCAGGCATCTCTGCCTCCACAGGGGAGCTTTGTGTTTAAAATGACGGCAAACAGACTCCTGAGTGTCAAATAGGGGGTTCAGGTTCCCCCATAGCATCTCTGGCTAAAGATGTTTATACCATTTCCCCCCTTAGTTAAATTCCTGAGAAAATCATTTGACACACTGGATTTCATGTTGCTAAAAGAGACGTAAGCTGTTTGAATGCCACAGCCCTGGGCTGTACCTGCAACATCAAAGGAAACCCATTTTGACAGCTAAAGGGTGAAATCTGCAGGTATCTGGCTGTCTAGATGGTGGGGAGTGCCTCTCTAGGGAGTTTTAATATTTTGGCCGTGTCAGGCCTGTGAATTGCAGCTTTTTGCAGTGAGTAAATTGATTATGTAGATTCATGTGGTCTATAGGATCCGTGATGTGCACAGAAGGTGACATAAATACATATTACAGTGCCAACAGCTTGTTTTATTTCAACGCCTGACAGGTTACAACTGACATTGAAGAGAACAGTGATGAGCAGCCACTTTGTGAGCCCTCCCTGTAAAAGGCAATTGCATCCGACAGTGGAACTGGTGGGACAGACCTCCACAGCTCCCAGCTAAACTGTTATGCTGGGGGCTGCAGCAGCTCTACGCTGGATTCAGAGAGTAGTTGGCAATGTGCTCTGTACTCTCCTGTGCTCACTGCAATTAGGGATGTGTTACTGGTCATTTCTCTTTGGATAATCTTGTCTGTGCAACATAGCAGAGTCCTACCTCCCATTCAGAGAGCAAAATGTATTAAAAGAACTGGATAATCAGCCTATCCACCACGCTAATTTCATTTATGCTATCAGGGTTAAAACCCACACAGCTATTGCCAAGCCCGTGGGTGCAATTCAGCATCTGAGAAGCAGCAAGTGTGAACTGAAAGAGCAGCCCCTGGGTTGATCAGGGCAGCTGAACCAGGGGCTGCAGGTGCTCCCCACATCTTCCATAACACACTTGCAGAACAAGCCCCCGCCTTCGTGACACACAATGCACCATGAAGAGCTGCAGACTCAGACCCCAAAACAGCCCGGCTGGCTGTGCTTGGATGGGGCCAATCCAGACATCTCAATCATCCCAGTACACTGAATGCTGCTCTGTGTCTGCACACTGAAATCTCTGCCCATGGGCTGCAGCATTTGTGTGTAAAAGAGAGACAACACCAGGATGGAGACTGACCAACAGAGGCTTGCAAAGCAACAGTGGAAATAATTAGCCATTGCAAAAATTGTGGAATCATTCAGGTTATAAAAACCTCCTAAGATCATCAAGTCCAACCATTAACTCAGCACTGCCAAGCCCACCACCAAACCATGTCCCTGAGTGCCATGTGTCTTTTAAGTTCCTCCAGGGGTGGTGACTCCACTATTTCCCTGGGCAGCCCTTTCCCACACTTCAACCCTTTTGGTGAAGATACATTTGCAAATATCCAACCTAAACCTCCCCTGGTATAACCTGAGGCCGTTTCCTCTTGACCAGTCACTTTTCACCGGAGAGAAGAGGCTGACTCCCATCTGGCTACAACCCCCTTTGAGAGAGTTTTGGAGAGCAATAATGTTTCCCCAAGCCTCCTTTTCTCCAGGCTGAACAAGGAGTAGTTATTTCCTCTTGATGCCGCTTTGCACACAAAATCATCTATCATGGGAGTTTTTTTATTTCTTTTATTCTATTCCATGGCAAAGCAAAATAAAAATAAAAATAGAAATTTGCCAAGCTAGAACAGCAGCCCCGTGCCCCATGTGACTACAGCAGGTTACACCCTGCTCAAGGAGTTCATAGCAGCAGTGGTGATGCTGGGCTTCCCCTGGGAAACCAAAACCGGGTTTAACCCCCAGTTTTGGGGGTTAAATCATGGCTGGGCTCACAGGGATGGTTTGGCACAGCCAGCACTGCAAAGGTTGATTTGTTTCTACACAACACATCTGGTGGGGTTTCACATTCCGATCCCAGCAACAAGAACAGGAAAGACTCTGTGGAGTCTCTCTCACGGTAATTTTGCACTAGAATGCAAGTATCTCCTAAAATATTGTTGGTGGGGGGCTATTGGCCTGACTGGGAAAAGAGAAGGAAAAGTTAAAAGAAAAAAATCTAAGCTTTAAAAGAAATGTACTTAATGATTAAAGGAAGCTAAAGATAAAAAGAATCATTTTCTGCTACTGAAAACCCAACTAACCGACCAAAAAAATGCTTCAGAACTTTTTCATTTCACAGACAGAAATTATTATCTCACTTCTAATGCTCTCTGCTTCTTCTGAGGAACTAGAAGTTTGCAGAATGAGACAACTCTGTGAATTCGCACTTAATAGAAAAGCAAAATGTTTGGGGATAAGTAATTTCTGGGAGTTTTAACCATACAATGGGATGCAACAGCATCTGCTCCTTTGGCAAATTATTCCCTCACATTTGTTTTGGTATATCAACAGCTTTATTCATTATTAAGGATTATTCACATGCCAAGGAGAGATTGGCATTTCTGAGACACGCTCACGAAATTTCCGTGAGTTTTAGCACATGCCTCCCTATTCAGTTTACACCAGAAATATGGCATCCACCATCCTCTTGTCCTTAAAAATATTTCTCTCATTCATCAGCGCATGGTTTAGATCAAAACCAGAAGGCATGAACAATTCCAGTCAAGGATCTGTGAGCAGTCCCTTGTCTGAAGCATACACATCCAGAAATGATGAGTTGTTGATCACTTGGATTAAAAAAAAAAAAAACAAACAACCAAACAACCCTGAAAACGCTTTGTAAATTAACTGCTTATTGAGAAGGAGATCTAATTTGCAGCTCATCACCTGACTGTGTCAGCTCCACACTGTGTGCTGCTACCACCTTGCTGGTGGATGGCACTTCTCCCTGAGACTGGCGTTGCTGTGATGATCCTGCTCCCTGCCCGGGGCCAGGGCGTGCACAGACTGGAGGTGTTTCCCCCAAATTCGTGCACAGAGAGTTACAGAACAGGCAGAAAGATTATTAGACCATAGATGAAACCAGACCCGTCCCTGGTCTGCAATGAGCTGCACTTGGAACATGGGTGCTTCCTGACACAAGTGCCCTTGAACTCTTCTGTCGCACCCCGAGGAGGGTCCAGCTCCTCTGAACACAAGCCTCTGCCTGCTGGTTCTTCAGGGCTGGGCAGGGACAGAGAGCTTTGGCCCAACCATCACCCCCGTGCCTGCCAAAAGACAAGACAGCATCACTCTCCATAGGAAATCTTGGCCAAAAACACAGAGCAGAAGATGCAACTCTTCCCAAGATGATAAGCTGCTGAGCTCCATGAAAGCCAGAACTGATTCAGAAAAGGCAATGAGAGACCCTCCATGAGCAAAGCACGGGGCTGACCCCTTTCACACAGGGTCTCAGAAGGTGTTAACTGCCATAATCGTCTCCCAAGCATCCTTTTTACACCACAATTTCACAGATCTTTTAAAACCACATACTTGGATACTTTCATGCATATAAAGGTCTGCTTCACTATCCTTGTAGGATAAGCCCAGTAACCAATAATCCCTACACATAAAATGTATCTGCTGGCTGCAGCATTCCCATTGCCATGGATGCTGTGGTATCTCAGGCATTTATTGAGTGGCCCCAGCTCCAAGCTCAGCAAACTGAGCCAAGTTTCATCAGCTGTGCAATAACGTGCTCATCTGCCCAGTGCAGCAGCTCAGCAGCTGCTCTACAGCCAATTGAGATGTGTCTGCCTCTGGCAGAGGAAAAAAGAAACCCTACAAAGCCACTGTTTGTGAGTTACAGCCCAAGCACACAGTTGTGTCAGACTCTAAGTTAAATCACTGCAGGCAAGGGTAATCTTCTCCCCCTGCACATACATTGCCATATTCTCTCCCTCTGCTTACAAGGATGCTCTGTTTGCATCCCTCAGCCCCAGGATGTACCTTTTGCTAGGTGTCACCATTTAGCAAGCACAGCACACTCTCCCTTTCATTGGGCCAAGCACAGGAATTAACATTTATAAGCTTTCTCAGGCTTGGACACCTAAAGTATCTTCCCATGACTATATGGGGAACCAAAGCCTTCTCCAATTTGGATCACAGCCAGCTGTAACATGGTGGTTTTTTCATCAGACAGGCCTAAAGTCTGCATTCAACCCTGCAGGCAGGGCTGCCAGGAGCTGAGACCCAGGGTAGTGCAAGAAAGATGCACATGGTGTTAGGCTGTAGGGGAAATCTCTGTGTCGACCACCTACTGCTTTGCCTACCAGTTTTTTACATAGAGGGGCATTTACTCAGAGAAGGCTCCTCTTTGGAGCAGTGCTACAATATTTGCACACATGCTTTATGTTACAAGCTGCTTTCAGCATTATCTAGAAGGTATCTTAAATAACTTGCTTGAAGACACAATATTGCAAAGCCAAGGTTATTCCTGTTTATATCAGGAATCATTTACCCTTCAGAGGAAAATGTGTTACAGAGTCAAGGAAAAAAGTCATATACAAGGTGGGGGTAGAATCTGTTGTGCATGAGACACAGATTTCTGCAATGATTTGTCTGGGTAAAGGTTATTTAATTCAGTGAAATATGTTGTACTCAAGTGTTTAAATTAGAAACCTGCTCTGAGCGGAGGAACTTTGATTAGACAAAGAACAGTAATCACTTGGAGCACTGCATGCAAGGGGCAAGCAGCCACTCAGAATCCCTAATTTGTAACTTATTTATGCACTGCAGAGCCCACACACCTTAATGGTTTAAATATTCTGCTTCATGCCCAATGACTAAACACTCCTCATGTGAGCAGACTGTCACTCGTGGTCAGGTCATTTATCTTTCGAAAAAGGAACAGAGCAATCTTGTCTTGTCTGCTTGGAGGTCTCTTGAGACACAGGCGTTTCGAGGTGGCTCCATTTCAATATGCATCATTTGAGGACCTGCTGCGGACAAGTTCAACCAGGCAGAAGGTTGTAAAGGTGTTTTTCCATGTGTGAACTGTGATTGTGGTTTTATGCTGTGAAAGAACTAACACATCCCCATGCACAGTGACCATGTGAGAGCTGCTGCTAGAAACAACAACAGACCTCTACACATATCATAGAATGGCTTGGGTTGGAAAGGATATTAAAGATCTTCTAGTTGCAGCCCTCCTGCCAAGGGCAGGGACGCTTTCCACTAAATCAGGTTGCTCCAAGCCCCATCCAACCTGGTCTTAAACACTTCCAGGAGTGGGGCATCCACATCTCTGGGCAGCCTGTGCCAGCACCTCACCACCCTCACAGGAATGAATTTCTTCCTAATATCCAATCTAAACCTACTCTTTCCATTTGAAGCCACTCCCCCTTGTCCTATCACTACGTGCCCTTTAAATGGGTTTTGTAAAATTATCTAAGGTATGTGTGGAAAGCCTGAGCCAACGAGCTGCCTACCCAAACACATTAGCAACAAGGCAGTGTCTCCCCTTCTGACACTTTAACCTGGCCTGTCTGGAGCACAGTAACAGGAGCATGAGGCTTCTGACTTGTCTTCAAATCTACATCTCTCTCTGAGGTTGAATTGTGGATTTTAGAGCTGCGAGCTTCTTTCCTCAGGCTCCAGTGTCGGGCAATCAAAGCTGCTTGCTGCAGGACCAGAGCCCTTGAGGCAGGGAGGATGCATTTGGGCAGCCAGTGCAGGAGAAGCACAGCCTGCAGCAGGCTCCAGGGCAGGGTTCATCCTCCACAGCTTTAAAAGAAACGCTCTGGAAGGGAGGTTTGAGTGTCACCAGTCATAGCATGGGCACCTCTGTCCTGTGCACTCGAGAGCAGAGTCCCAGCATCCTGCACTTCTTTCTCAGAGACAATTGCCCACAGCCTTATCTGGGAGGGAGAGGAGAAATGAAAAGCTACAAACACCTTCCTGTGAGGCTGCACAGATACTGCTGTTATCTTTATGGCAGTTTTTAGAGGCATCAGCACATACCCTGCTCAGCAGCACCGCTGAAATCAGTCGTGCCTGGGATCAGCAGACAGATCTTTGCCTGCTGTCTTTGCTGGTACATTAGCACTTCTCACATTAATTCATCAAATTAAGAGCCCTGCAGTAAAGCAAGGAAAACTTGTTGGGGGGAAAAAAAAAGCTTGTTAAATATTCCCCACAATTTTGTTTTGGATACTTCAACCAACAGCATCCCTACCCTGTGGTGCTGCAGTCACTTCACACTCTCTGGGACAAAGTCTGTGTGTGGGGAGAATAATTTAGGTTGGAAGAGACCTCTACCCTCACTGAATCCAGCCTCTAACCCAGCACTGTCATGTTCACCATAGAACCATGTCCCTAAGTGCCACATTCACATAGTTTTGAACACTGCCAGGAAACTCCACCACTGCCCTGGGCAGCCTGTTCCAATGCCTGACCATCCTTCCAGTGAGGAAACATTTCCTAATACACAGTCTAAACCTCCTCTGGAGCAACTTCAGGCTGTTTCCTCTCATCCTGTCACTTGTTACCTGGGAGAAGAGATGGATCCCTACCTGGCTACAGCCTCCTTTCAGGGAGTTGCAGAGAGTGAGAAGGTCCCCCCTGAGCCTCCTTTTGTCCAGGCTGAGTCCCCCCAGCTTCTCAGCTGCTTCTCATCAATTCGTGTGACCCTTCCCCAGCTCCATTCCCTTCTCTGGTCATGCTCCAGCCCCTCAATGTCCTTGTAGTGAGGAATGCAGGATGTGAGGTGTGCCCTCACCAGGGCCAAGCACAAGGGGACAGTCACTGCCCTGGTCCCACTGGCCACATGAGCAGGTCACTGTGAAGGCTCCCCACGACCGATGATCACAAATGGGGCCGTGCCCCTCCTTGAAATCAGGTTCACACAGGGCATCTCCAGGACATGTGTTCTAGTAAAGATAAACCCTTTGTACCTCTGGACTTGTATTTCCAGACAGGCTCCTTACAGTCCCAGCCTTGCTTACATCCCCAGGGAGCCATTACCTAATGAATAATTGAACTGGATGATTTTGGAGCAGTGTCTCAGAGCTAACACCACGTGAGCATTCGGCTCCTGCCACCTGCAGCTGGGGGCTGAGGGGGGAACAGGGGGTGTCTGGAGAAGGAGCTGATGACTTTTCCATGGTAATTACCTTCAGCAAGACGCAGTTACAACACAGCAGTGTGTCACAGGGAAAATGGCAAAGCAGCGAGGCTCTGCTATCATCATGGCCCCCCTCCCTCTAAACTGATGGGCTAGATTACAGTGGAGGAGCTTCTGAGGAGAAAAAAAAAAAGAAGAAAGGATATTAAAAAAAAAAAGAAAAAAGAAAAGTCGTGTGTGCCAGGAAAGTCCCAAACCCTCATGAAATATTTGGCACCCTTTGGGTTCTAACTAGCAGGAAAGGAAAGAATAGAAATATTAAGTTATGAATAAGACTGGTTTTGTACTCTTTACACTCTCGCTGGCAGTAAAGTAGTACTCAGCTTACAGATATTAAAAAACGAAAAAACAAATCCTTTTTCAAGGATCTTCCACCACAGATCCCAGCCACAGCTGCCTGTGGTGGGTGACAACCCTGCTTTCATTAGCATCAATACCAGAGACAAGAGAAATGACAAATGTGAGACTGGGTTTAAGAGAGAGCCTACTAAAGGTTTGGAGACCAGTACCTGCCAGCTGTGGAAAAGCTCTGTCAGGAGCAGCTGCAGCAGGAAGGGACCAGGATGTCCCCTGGCTCAGAAAGGCACTGTCACACCAGAGAATGTTTGCCTACTCCATTTAGCAGCATTTTAATGCCAAAGAACTTTTAACAAAGCCCCTCTCCAAGGCACTTAAAGCTGCTAGGATGCCATAGGATGAGAAGGAGGATCATTTAATGCATTAATAGATAGAGGGATAAAAAACCCAAACCCCACAAGACTAGGAATAAGCCCCAGTTTTTCAACAGAAAATGAACGTATCCAGTGATTTGTACTGCTCACTGTAGTCATAAATGGCCTAGAAAGTAATTTAGAAGTAAAACGGAGTTTTTACATGAGATAAGTCAGAATAGTGAAAACTGGAAGAGATTTTATATGTGTATATGCACAGAGAGATATTTTATATGTAGCATGTGTATATTAGTAATTATATAGTGTAGATATTACATATATATTATATTATAGCTTATGTACAGACAAGTCAAAATATATTATATATATTTTGAAATCAATATATTTTATATACATACACAGGTCTACAGAAGCTAATACCCCACCCCATTATCTACCACCTTTCCCTGGGTACCAGGCTCCAGTACCCAGAAATATTTTGAAATCAATATACTTTATATACATACACAGGTCTACAGAAGCTAATACCCCACCCCATTATCTACCACCTTTCCCTGGGTACCAGGCTCCAGTACCCAGAAATATTTTGAAATCAATATACTTTATATACATACACAGGTCTACAGAAGCTAATACCCCACCCCATTATCTACCACCTTTCCCTGGGTACCAGGCTCCAGTACCCAGAAATATTTTGAAATCAATGTATTTTATATACATCCGCAGGTCTACATAAGCTAATACCTCATCTAATTTTCTACCACCTTTCCTTGGTTACCAGACTCCGGTACCCAGAAATATTTAGAAATCAATATACTTTATAATACATACGCAGGTCTACATAAGCTAATACCTCATCTAANATTTTCTACCACCTTTCCCTGGGTACCAGGCTCCGGTACCCAGAAATATTTTGAAATCAATGTATTTTATATACATACGCAGGTCTACAGAAGCTAATACCCCATCCCATTTTCTACCACCTTTCCCTGGGTACCAGGCTCCGGGGCAGATGTGGAGGGAGGCAGCACAGCAGCTCGTGGGGCTCCATAGGGGTAGGGCAGCAGAAGCATCTTAGCAACAAGTTAAATACATTCCTTCAGAGCAAACCGAGTGCCAAACCAACTGCGGGGGCTCCCTACGAGGCCAGACCCCCCCGTTGTGCCCGGGGGCAGCAGCAGCCCCTGCCCACCGCAGCCCCAGCACGCCAGGCAGGGACAGCCGCTCCCAAAGAGACCCCGAGGGCAGCGCTCACTCCGGTGCTTACAGAGACCGGAGATGCTGCAGCAATCGGTACCCAACTGCTCCAATTCATTCGCTTATTAGCTCCAGTTCAAGCTCTCCTCCGCTACATTAACCAACCTGACTTCGTGCTTCAATCGATCTCAAGGCAGCCTTGGCCCCTGTTAGCTCCTAGCACTCACCAGGACGCACACATCTAACCAGGAATCTTGTGATGAGATAATTGTCAAAGGCAAAATACTCCCAGGTCACAGCAGAGCACACAGACAGATTAAGTGGCTTCCAGCTCAAGGGGACAGTCCTGCCTTTCCCAAGCTCTTGGTGCTTACAAAAAAAAGAAACAAGACCTGCCTGGACCTTTCTGAGGCTACCAGGATCCAAGTTTTGTGCTCAAGACAGCTACACAACCACACTAGGTCATGGACACAACTCCCATCAATACCAACATTTATTTTCTCATATATTAACAGATCTCTAGTGCAAGGAGGTATTTCACATACCTGTAAGGCAGAATAAAACAGCTCTCCATCTGCTCAGCCTGGGAAATCCAACACCCTGAACTCTCTCCCAAGAGCTGTGTAAAAAAACAAGTGTTTTCCTTTTATCAGAATTTCTGAGCTGATTTGAAATATGCAGCAGCTGAGAGCTCCCAGTTAAACGCCTGAGGAAGAGCTGCTAAACATTTCTCTGGGCTAGAAAAAAGGAGAGAACCAGAGCCAAAATGTTCTCGTGTGCAGGCTCTGGCTATAACAGGTGGGGGTGGGGGCAGCAGGTGCGTCCAGAGCGTGGCTGCCACCCATGAACCCCACAAGCCAGTTTCCTTAGGAGTCCTTTGCCAGTGTGTTAGATGCATGCATCCAACAACATAAGGAAAATGCTTACTCGAGATTTCAAAAGTCTCCAGATTCTCTTGGCCTTCTTTCAAATCCAAAGCCCACCATCCAAACAGACCACTGATGTCCACTGTTAATCACTGGTCTCTTTACTCCCACAGAGGAGGTGAATCCCCCCAGACCCTACATCAGGCAGCACAAACCTGCCTCTCTGCTGCAACCCTGAGGTACTGCCTGCTTGTCCCAGGGCATCAGCAGACCCCAAACACCCACCCCAACGCCCCCAGCCCCACTTTGCACCCACACACTGCCCAGGCTGTGGGGCAGCCTCTCCCTCCTTGGGGGCAGCTCAGAGCACCACTGCTCCTCAACCAGAGTCCTGCATTCTGGACACAACACAAGCCTGGGAACTTCTGGATGAATTCCGTTCCATGTGGAAGAGCTTTCCTTTTGACCTTTGTCATCCTCTAACAGGGATAAGAAGTCTGCAATTCTACAGTTTTAAGGGCTGGAATAAGTATTGGAGAGGAATTAAGCATTTCTCTTTAATTTGCTGTGCTTACCTACTCTTTCCTTCACATGTACTTGAGCACTCCCAACATTGCTTGGCCTCAGGCTGCATTCGGCAGAAGGCTTTAGGTGCTCATTAATTAATGCTTAATTTGTGTGGGCCTCTGCTTACAATTCTTATGCAAATCCTTATCAAATTGTGTTCTGTTTTCAGCTGAGCTGCATCCAAGCCCTAAAAGCTAAAAGAGGAAAGACAAATTGAGGAGTATATGTGCAGGTAATAAAGTCTTTCTTGCCCTCAGAGGCTTTTCAGTAACCTTGGGTCATGTGTACTACAAGTATAAATTTACAGGAGAAATAAAGAGTGCCTTAATGGTTGAGTCTTGCAGAATGTACGAGAGCTGTTGCTGGAAAGCAACTACCAATAAACACTTACTGATGTGTTGGTTATTAATGTGATGTTTTTATATAAATACTTCTTCCCCTATAAAGAAGATAGATTTTTACCAGAGGAGAAAAAATGAGCTTTTTCTGTATAATTTAATCACTGTGTATGTTGCCTGGTACTAATACAGCACTTGATAAAGCCACATCTAGTGTGATCTGTTTTTAATTTGTGCTCTTTATTACAGTTTGTTGTAGCTGCCTAATTAAAATTTGTCAGGGAAGTAATCAGCCTTATTTCTGCAGTGAGATCAGTTTAATAAGAAGGTAATTTTGCAATTTATTTTCATTAATTAATTGGGAAAAACCCTATATAATCCACGTAGTGGTGTATAAACCCAGGGAAGCCATGACACCAGCTACGGTGTCCCAAGGAAAAAGGGATATTTACCTGTGCATATTCTAACCCCAGTGTGGTTTTTGCCCCTGGCAGCTTCAGAGAAAAAAGCTGTCATATAGTGCTTAACCTGGATGTGTCTGCTAGTGCAGGTTTTCTTCAAACAAACCTCAAAAGAGCATTATGTGAGGATGGAGGCAGAACAACAGGATCAAGAAAAATTCACCAGCAAATTCAGGAAATGGGTCAGAATCTGTACACGGGCTTCCTCCAACAGTCCCGGGTGTCAAAGTAAACAAATCTCATACTCCTGAGAAAACAAAGCAAAGAAATAGCGGGAAGGCTGTCTGGGCAATTGCTAGAGGAGGAGGAAGAGTCTCAGGTTTGGGTTGTAGATTTTTCTGCTTGTTCCCACTGTAAGAATACTTGGGCTGTTCCCAGCTTCATTTTCCAAACTCAAGCAGACACCTGGCATCCATCAATTTATCCAGTCAAAGCTGCCTTTCCAGAGAGCTCCTTTTCCAGTTTGTAACATTGACTAATGCTTAACAAGGCTCCCAGTAATCACAGGCAGCAAGACAAAACTCACCAAAATCATCTACCATGATGCTTGTTCTCCTTTGCTCCAGCGATGCTTGAGTGCCCAGAGGCCAACCAGCTTCTGTGTGTGAGAGGTTTCCAGAGTGGAAGAGCTCCTGGCATCCTGTACATCATTTATTGGTCATCTCAGGACAATCAGAGGCTTGATTTTGCCCACTGATGAGCTGCTGCATCTGTTTGGGCTGCTGGTTTTACTGGAGGGGTAGAAACGTGCCCACTTGAGGAGCTGCTTCCCTCCACCCGAGAGGTCCTGCCCTCTCACTGATTCCAGCAGCAGCTTCCCGGGAGCACGTGCCGTGTTTTGTGTTTCTCTGCACATGAAGATCCAGCAGATAGCAGCCAAGAAAGCGGGATCATGGCAAGGGGAATAAAAGGAAGAGGAAATCCCAAATGGAAGTTGGTCCCTTGGTTCCAGGGTTTGCCCTATGGATTTCAGAAATGTGAGGCTGCCGCCCATCCCTGCAAGGGGCTGCAGCTCATGCTGCTATGGAGTGAGAGAAGTCTTGGGCATCAGGTCCCTCCCTGCCCAGAGGCCCTGAGTACTCCAAGTCCCGTTTGAGACTCAGTGGGTCTTTGACAAGCAATCACACACTCACTTGTTATAAACCCAAATTCGCATTTTGGCCCAGAGGCTGTTGAACATTATTTGCTGTTGACCTTTGCTGGATGAGGACTCATTTCTAGGGATATAAACACTTATATGGGGGGAGGGAATAGCAGGTGAGCAGTGAGGAGACACAGCTTCACTGGAAACCTTGTAAACCACTTACTCCAGTAAAAGTCAATGCAGGATTAAAAGCTGTCAATTCAAAAAGCCATAACCCACCACCTCTTCGACATCTATCTTCCCTGACTGAGCTTGAAACGATTTTATTTTTTCAAGAGACATTTCAGAGCGCTCCTTTGAGGCTCACAAATCATCACACTTTGCAGAGAACATTATTCTGGGACAAAGCTTTTCATCTGCTCTGTGTGGGCTCCTAAGGGGTTGCACCACATAGCGTCTTTCCAACACTCCTGGAGAAATCTTTCCAACACTCCTGGAGAAGGTTTTCCTACCATGTAGCCACAATTTAACCACCTCCTTGGCAGACTACAATGCAAACCTCTACCTCTCTCTGCAAAGAGACCTTTTACAATAACCACTTGAGTGGATGTAGCTGCTGAGAAGCTTTCATGGGCCAGGACACGTGGCAGCACTGAAGTGGGGTGTGCATCGAGTACTTTCAAAGTGTGTGCACCCAGGGCAAGTCTAAACATGCATGAAAAAGTAACACAACATCTACTCTGAGGGAGGAAGAGACAAGGAAAACATGTCTCACATTGCAGATCCCTCAGCATCCAGACCCAAGTGCCCCAGACACGAGGTCTTACTGAAGGCAGAGTAACAGCAAGACAGTTGAAAAATATACTTCTCTTCCCTGAAAGACTTAATGAAAAATTGTACATACAGTGTGTGTGGACCTGGGCTGCCAGAAGAAAGTTCAACGTGCAAAGCCTTGCCCTGAGTCACCTCCTCAAAGTCAGTGCACTGGGAGGTGAGAGCTCCCTTGCAATCTGCGAGAGCCCCTCAGAGATTAGACTAAAGCCAGATTTTAAAAACTTTCTGAGTTCAGCAGGCCAAAGAGTTAAGGCCAGATGCAAAGTAAGAAGTCATGGGGAGAAGCTGTGTGTGTGCTAATTAAAGTATGAGAATGAGCCTGCCTTCCTGAGCTGATATGGAAGCTGAAGATCTGAGGCTGAAATTCTTCCTGACCCTCATTTCTCCTCTGGCAGTCATCTGAAAGCTCATGTAACTGCAGAGATGATTCAGACTTTTCAGAACAGAACTTAAAGCTTAGATCCAAAGTTTACAGAACTTCCCAAGGTTCATACCTGACCACTCATGGCACGAATCCCAAAACAACCCCAAGCACACAGAGGTCAGGTCTTGACTGGCTACTCTTCATGCCACTTTCACTTCTGAGGGTACCAGAACTGACATGATGTTCCCACTGGCTGAGGCAGAGGAACCTGCAGATTTCATCAACTCAGCTGCTGCTCAACTCCTTAGCACTTGCTGGGCTCTGCTATGAGAAATCAATGATGAACTCTGTTTGCTTCCAACAGGAGTAAGCTAGGAACAAAATAAAGCACAACAGTAGCCTTTTAAGCAAGTTTACAGCCAGCTCCCTGAGGATGGAGCCAGACATGCTGTCTGCACCAGATCAGCTTCAAAGCCAATAGCTGGGAGTGCTCAGGGCAGCCACAAATAGTCTGAGATAATAAAAGAGCATCTTCCACAGGCAAGCTGCAAACTTCTGCCTACTCCTAGCTAAAAGAAGATGCTGGGGCTCTTCCAAGTATGTCCTTCTGCTTTTGAGCATCAGGTGGGACTTTCAAGGATTGATGCAGATCAAGCCTTGCACATCCCATTCACCTTGTTCAGAAACTCTTGGGGAAATCATCGCAGTGCCTCTTGGCTTCTGTGTGAGGAGCCCAGTGGAGGCTGGAATCCAGCTCCAGCTCTGCTACATGTGCTCACAAGGCACTTGGTTTTACTGTGCCTCTCATTCCTTCCCTACCATTTGAATACCTTTGCTACTGAGTTGTTCAGGAATCGCTTCTTACTTTGAATTTTCACTGTGCTTAGCACAAGGGGCTTTTGATCCAAGCCAGGGACTCATGATGTTGCTCACAACACACTGAATTAGGATAAAAAGCGTTTGCACATGATGAGATGACAGAGTGAATTGATCTGATAAAAGGCTCTTAAGTCATTAATTCAAGTCATGCAAGATTTAGAAACATTTCAGCAATAATGAAAACTCTGTTAGAGCCTTAGCAATTTCAAAGAACTTTTTCTTAATTGGCTTCACAATATTTTTTCTTTCCATCTTTTTTTTTTGTAACAGAGGGATATTAGGAAATTTATGCTTCCAGCATCACCAGTGGCTCCCAAACAATCTTTTCAGGGCTGTGTGTGTGTGTTTTCTTTGCCTTAGTAATGGGAAACCTGCCTAGAGACTCACATTCAGTCCATCTTTCTACCCCAGAAAAGGAGCATCAGCTGATATTTTAAGCTTTCACAAATCTACCTGGCCAAAAACCAAGGGGACAGGGAAAGAGAGTGAGTAACACCAGGGTCACAATATCAGTGTTAAAGTGTGATACCAGCGTGGATGATGCCACCCCTGGGAGGCTTGATGGGCACCCCTTGGCAGCAGTGATCCTCACAGCACTGGGACACGAGTCCCTCAGCAGGGGGATGCGCTGGAGGGACGTGGCCCTGAGCAGTCAAACAGACAGAAACACTGGCTTGGTCCCTTCTTGCCACAGGCTGGATGCTGCCTGCTCTTGCAACCCACCATCAAAGAAGGGCTTTGCTAATACAAGTTTTATTCGTAGTAGGGCCAGTTGTGAATGTTTGGCCTCCAGACGAGGCCACGTCCTTGCTGAGGTCCAAACCCAGCACCTTACCTGCTGAGCTTCATTTCAAAACCCACCATATCCATTTGCATTTCTTCTTTCAGCTCCATCCCACACTGCACAGAGACCTTCCTTCTCCAAACTCCTGGCTGCTGGTCTTCTACTGTAGTGTTTCCGTCACATCAAAATCCATTACAAAACACTGTCTTAGCTCCTGGAAACACTAAGAGCCTTTTTATGTCAAAGAGTTAAATCTCATTACTCAGCTGGCATTAATTCCCCTCTTTTAACACTAGAGGGTTTGATCCCTTCCTGTTATAAATTCATGCACCAAAGCTAAATAATTCTTGTCTCCTCCTTTCCAGCCAAGGAAGAAACAAAAATTAAAAAGGCTCCAATGTTTTGCTGGCTCGTTCATCTTGGTAGGGTCTTCTTAAATCCTTACAGAGGCTGTTCTGTTCCTGAGGTGTGAGACTGTTTTTTGCGTCCCATAGGGATGTCACAGTGGGATAAATGTTGGCTCTGAGCCAGGACCTTGTAGGTAGGTCAAAAAAATCAAACCAAATATTAGGATGATGAGCATTTAATACTGAGGCTCTGGCCTGAAAGGAATGAGGGACTTGTCTTTACAAATAAACTGTAGGCCTGCTGGTAGATAAAAACTAGCACTAAGAGATTAAAGAAACAATGGGAGAGGATTCCACTGATTGATGAATGGAAAGAGAGATCTGTCTTTATCAGTAAACTGTAGGTCTGCAAATAAATGAAATTGAATATCAAAAGATGAAAGAAAAAATGAGAAGAACCATAAATTCCATAGGAATTTAAAAAAAAAGGCAAGGGCGGGGGGGTGTATACATTAAAAGGGAATCTTAAAAATTAGGCGTTCCGGGAAGTCTATACCTCTCAAGTACCTCAGCCAATGGGGAAAGAGAGAGGGAGAATACAGGCGAGAAATTAAGATAAAAAGGAGGCTGCATCCTCCAAAAATTTGAGAAACTCCAGGGGAATGCCCCATGGCCTCTCCCTTTATTCAAATAAAGGAACGGAACTCCTCTGTCTCCTTTTTGGACATAAACCTCTGGTGTTGGTAGATTAATTTTCCTGACAGGCCCTAACCAATATCAGTCAGTTCCAATACAAACCATTTATTGGCCACCCTTTTTTCCCACCATCCCTGATCTGGACCACCTCATATCTGGTTTCTGCTTTTCACAGTTTAATGGAAGAGCAGATTCAGCTGGCTGGCATGTTTGGGTCATTCCCGGGTCATACAAGCACAGCACTGCCAAAGATGCCCTCCAAATGCTGGACTTGAAATTCCTCCCATTGTGATCTCTAAACGAAGAGAGCAGTTGGAGGAGGAAATTAAAGTAAACAAATGCTCCCTTCAGCAGGGTTAATGGTGGGGTGGAAACCACACAGGCTAAAATCAATCTTTACCTAAAACAGCAACAGATTTTGTGGTCACTGCTCATTGTGAAACCCATCACTGGTAACGCCCTGCTCAGGGCTGAAGCCCCCTGGGGTAACTGGGAGAGCCCAGGGAGCTGGGCAACCCTGCCTCCAGGGGTGGGGCCGCACATTTTGGCAGCTGTCTCTCCATCCTCTCCCTGCGATAGTGTGAGAGAGGATGGAGATGTCTGGGAGAGCACGGGCTGCCTTTCCCTGGCATTGAACTGGGCTGGGGGTTGCCCCAGCTGTTAACTGCTCTTGGACCCAGCGGGAGCCAGTCACTGACTCTCCCAAAGCACAGATGCAGTGGCACAAATCCCTGAGCACCGGCTTCGTGGAGTGTTTCGAGAGAGGAGTCAATTCAGCCAGGTTTGGACACAACTTTATTCCATTTAAAAGGGACCAGCACGGGGTATCCAGGCACACAGTGGCATCTCTGCGTGTAGCTCACTCGTGCTTTCCTCACAGAGTGCCAAGCCATTTCTTCTTTAAAATCACGGATCATTTTGTGGTTTTCACATTTCCGATCTCCTGCAGCAGGTCAGACATTAGAGTGAGACTGACTAACAAGATCATGAAATCTTCAAAATTAATTTTGTTCTCTGACTCCTCATCCAAGGAAGAAATTATTTCCTGGTATTTTGGTTTGTTTTCTTGGCCCTATGGAGGATTTTAAACGAAAAAAAAAATTAAGCATGAAGTTCCTTTTTTATTGCATCACTAGGAAGAAAAAAAGACATCTACCTATGTAAATATTAATGTATTTTTAATTTTCCCATTCAGGTTGTTATGTCCACATTCATATTAGTTTTTCTAAAGGTATCCAAAGAAATTCAAACAGAAATATTATCGCAATCAGAAAGGAGAACAACCAGTCCTCGAATTTTCCACCAGAATCCAGAATATATCTTTTAAAAGACACCTAATCATGACTGAAAATCTGACAATGATGATGATATAGCTGGTAACTGCTGGGGAAAAAGGGAAACTGCTGGGAAAAAACTGCTGTGTCTTGATAAAATTGGGAGGAGGAAACAACCAACCAAACAACCCTCCTAAATTTAATATTTGAATATATACAAATATATATTCTGAAGGTCTGAGAAACTGTTGATTTTACAGGCATAACTTTAGTACTGCTAATCTTGATCCTCTTGGGCATTCCTGTTGGAATGGGTTATTAAAATTCTGTAACATATCTATTATTTATATTTCCTTATGGAAAAACCTTGCTAGAGTTACAGGGCAGCTTTTTTAGCTTAATAATTTCCAAATCATCTCAGGACGCCGAGTTTAATTGGCTAGATTGGCTAGAAGAATTGATATTTTCAATTCTTTTTCAATAGGGTGCCTAGTTTCTAATTTGGTGCCAATTTCCCCTCCCCAACCAGTCATGTGATTTTGTTATTTTTGGAAGCAAAGGTATTACCTCTTTCATTTACTTATTTGAGCTCTTTTTTGTCAGTCCTATATAGCTTTTCCTACCACTTGATAAAATGGGGGGATTTTTGTTGGTTTTTTTGTTTTGGTTTGGTTTGGTGTTTTTTGTTTTGTTTTTGTTTTTTTTTTTTTTAATTTAGGGAGGAGGAAAAAAAACCCTGCAGGAAGTTTACAGCCACAAGTGCTGCTATGACTGTTTTTCAGCATACCCAGCCAGGTGGGTGAGGGCTTTCTGCCCCTGTCTCCCAGGAACCCCACCAATGATCGCAGAGAATGCGGCTCCATGGCACGGGGCTGGCTCTCAGTGCTGGGTCAGTGCTCTGGCAAACCACCAAACACCTCATTAATGCCCTGGGTTTCTTCTCTTCATAAATACAGCCTCTTGTCATCATCCAAGGGTTTTTATTTGGTTGGTTGGGGGTTTTTTTTGCAATTGCCCTGTTTTGTTTAACCGAATTCAAGCAGGCATCAGCCGTGGTTTATTGCTGTCCCCCTCCTTCGGCCCTGTGTTAGACACAGGCTCAACATAAAGCAGCTAAGTGACTGATTATGTTTGTACCAAATCCCTAAAGTCTCACTTGGGATCATGCCATGGGCTGATGTTTGCCAAGCTGCAGGACAGAGCCTGAGCTGCCATTCCTGCACCCAAAGTGCCCGGCCAGAGCTGTCCCAGTGCCACCCGCTCGGCAAACCCCCTCACCTGTATGAAATGCCCAAACTGGGATTGCAGTAAGCTCTTGGTTTCAGCTTTGCTGAGCTTGCTCTCGGGGTCAGCATAGTTGTTATACACCAAAGCTGCTGTAGCAAAAGCCTTTTCAAGGTCTGAGCCTTTTCTTAGAGCTGGAGGGAGGAAAAGTTTATTAAAAAAAAAAAAGGCTTTTGAGATATAATTGAAAGGAATCTGTTAGAACCATCCTGGGTGGGTAGAAATCTGTGTAGTTTCATTAAAATTAATGAGACTGAAACTGTTTATACCCACAGAGGATCTGGCCCAGATTTTATTTGGAGTGGGCCAGCAACATGCCTCATATGCCATGGAATCACACCCTGAAGGAAGCTTTCCTTTGGAGCTAGGGCTGTGACACAGCGTGGGGCTTGAGACCCATCTGCTCTATCCTGATCCTGGGCATCCAGCAAGGACCTGCCACACCATGGGGATGGGCCATGGCGATCATCTCCTGGATGCATTTGGTCTCCCAGAGACCTGTCTCAGGGAAAACACGGCCCATTGGGAAGCCTGGCTGCACAGGAACGTCTGTGTCCGAGCATCGGTGCTGCACTCCAGCACTACAGCATGCTCGGGATTTTGGCTGGATTCCTTCCCCCCACTCATGCACAACTGCATGCTCACAAGCCTCTGTTAGCAGAGGTTACACAGATGATTTATGTTGTGATTTTTAATGAAAAGGCAAGCAGAAGAGGAGATGGGACAGCAGAGGAGCACATGGCACAGGCACCCGTGAGACCCTCTTGACTTGCTCCAGCTGAGGATCTGCACGGCCTCTGCAGCCCTGTGACATCACCAGAATTTTCTGCACGTGGGCTATGAAAGACCTGAACCCCAAAGGGGCAATGAAGGGGTCCCCTTACCTTTTATTGATGCCAGCTGCTTGGCTATGGGTACGCTGCTGGTGAGAAAGCAGAGAGGCACGATTATCACTCGGTAAATTGTGTTGGGTATTTAATTTCCCCATGAATGAGCTTGCTCCTTTCTATTTTATTTAAACCTCCAGGAACTCAGGGCTTCCCAGGGGAGACTCCCATTCCTTCACAGTGGAAAGGAAAATGGCCTCTGCAAGCAGCACAAGAATATCGCACAGCTTCTAATCCCTCACCTAAGTGAATAGCCTGGAGTCGTTACTTAAAGCTGATTATTAATTTTAAGTGAGGGACATTGCAACACACTTCATGTCATTTCTTCATGAACATGAAAGAGGTCCTGGAAGTTTCTCAGTTTTAGACCCATTCCCAGGAAAGTGCAGAGGGGTCTGCCATCCCCTCCTTGCCTCAGTGTGGTCTCAGTTTGGAGCAGGCACATAGCTTTTATTTCCGGCAGGACTCACATTGGTGAGAAGCACCTCCCTGCTTTCAATCAAAACCTAAAACCCGCTTACCTCGTGCTGAATTGCTAGAAACTAATTACAGAGCATGTGACAGAGACAAACACACCCAGATAATGAGTTTCAAGACAAATGGCAGATCACCCAGATGCCTAACAAAGCGATGACTTACCCCTTGGGCATGCCTGCAGCAGCTGGAGGGCCTTTTTTGCTGGAAGCAGGAGCTGCCTGATTGACCGAGTACTGCTTGGTACTGGGAACACTTGTTCTGCAGCCACACATCTCGAGGCCAGGGTGTTTGTGATCTCCAAGCAACTGGAGTAATAACAAGCAGGTGGATTGAAGCTCTGCCCCGTGGAAGCAGCCTGCCTGTAGCCATGCCCATCAATAATGTAAACACTACCTGGGAATCGTGGGGCCAGCCAAATCCACAGGTCTGCAGCAGCCCCTGGAAGGCACTGCTGGGCTGGCAAGTAGTGGGGCTTGTATTTTACAGAGGAATTTGACAGAAACCAAACCCATAATGGAACCTGGATCCTCTTAGACCTGTGGGGATGTAACCTTGCATCAGGAATAACTTCGACACTGCATCCATTCATCTATACAAATTATAATTTTAATGAGAAACTTTCCCAGTGTGGGATAATGTAACTTGCCCCAAGCTATAAAGTGGGTTATTCCTGCAGCCAGAGTCGGAATCGGAGCGTTTCCCAGTTCCTGATCCAGCATTTATCCTAGGTAAGCACACTCCTACTCTAATATTTATTCGACTTCCCCGTCACAGTGCAAAGAGACCTGCTCTGCCTCCAAACCACTCCCAAAGCAGCATCCAGCACAGAGCCTCTGCCGTGGCTCCTACCCGAACACAGAGTGCCTGCTTCCAAAAGCAGCACGGAGCCATATGGCAGAGCAGTCGCACATTAGCGGAACTGGAAGGGCTCCAATGAACTTTGTTATTTATTGGCATGGATACTGCTATTAGAAAACACAGCTTGTCACACTGCCTATCTCCATGCACGGGCTCCTCTCTGCGGATCCTTTGCCTAGAGGTGTCTAGACAGGATATCTTCAACTT
Source organism: Callaeas wilsoni (assembly GCA_013398955.1). Classification (NCBI taxonomy): domain Eukaryota; kingdom Metazoa; phylum Chordata; class Aves; order Passeriformes; family Callaeidae; genus Callaeas; species Callaeas wilsoni. The sequence goes on along the minus strand of VWPU01000372.1, from coordinate 19,067 downwards.
AAAAGACCAAGCAGCCACTTTAATTCCAGGGTGGTCTGTTAATAGGTAGTGACTTCAACTACCTCATCCAGCTCATCATTCCTGCTGAAAGGATACAATACTGATGTTAAAACTATCCATGATGAGACTTTATGTAACGGGACACACAAAGGAGACTGCAACAGATGGCCTAGAGAATTAAAATGTTTTCCTCATTTAGTAGAAGCTAAATTACTGAAGGCTAATGAATAAGGATGTTCACCACCTTACCGTTCCTGGATTTTAATTATTTTAAAAAGCATGGGAAAAGAGAACCTTTAATTTTCCATCTAAGAGTGTCATTACTCAAACAATTCAGAGCCTTTTTCTGAGAGGTTTAAGCTGTCTTAGATCTCTAGCGCATTCTTTAGGACTGGCTCATGAATAAAACAGAGCCTGTAATTGCAATGACGAAGCCAAAACACATATAATCAATGCTCATTATCCCATCAATTAACACACTAAAATTAAACAAGAATTCAGGCTTAGTAATCTGCCATCAGCTAAAAAAAAAAAAAAAAGAGAGAGTCTTGATATCATGTTGAAGTGATAATTCCCTTTCACATCTGTTGAACCATACAGCGAGGCATGAAAAGCCTTACATCCCGGTTAATACGTGGAATGGGGATGTTTGGTCTTAGCGTCCAAGGTAAAAAATGAGAGTGAGAAACAGACTCAGTTGCCTGTTTATCAGAGGCAGGCAGCACTGCGAGCGGGCTGGCAAACCCAGCTCTCTGTGTTTTGGGATCTTTCCACCATAGATCAGATTTCAGCTCACACTTGTTTTAATCTCACCGACTTCTGAGAGCCTGAGCTCTAGAACAGGTGATTTGCTTTGCTGGGGTAGTAACAAGTTCAAACAAACCTGGGGTTCATCATGCCTCTAGGATGCACTAATTAGTGTATGCAGGAGCGTTTGTGCCTGACAGATAAAGGGTGCCATGAGGATAACCCTCGCCTTTGCAGATGATCAGCTTTGAAGACAGTGAGATTTTGGCTGTGTGTGTTGCTCGAGTATTCTGGTCAGCAAGGTGTGTGTGGAGCCAGGCCATCTGCTCTGTAGCTATTTTGATACACCCTATTTATGTTTGAAATATCCAGGTGCCTTTATCGGTCAATTTTTAGCATGTTTCACACGTTAACAATCTTGTCTGCGCAAAATACGCAACCTGCCACTTCAAACTGCAAAATCTTTATAGGCAGTTCACTTAAAATAATTGCCAGTGCAAAAAGTCACAGCCTCTGCTTCACTTTTGGTATTTTCCCGGAGTTTTCCCCTCTGAAAGGAACAAGGCACTTGTCTTTACAAATAAACTGTAGGCCTGCTGATAGATAAAAACTAGCACTAAGAGATTAAAGAAACAATGGGAAAGGATTCCACTGATTGATGAATGGAAAGAGAGATCTGTCTTTATCAGTAAACTGTAGGTCTGCTAATAAATGAAATTGAATATCAAAAGATGTAAGAAACAATGAGGAGAACCATAAATTCCATAGGAATTAAAAAAAAGGCAAAGGGGGGTATACATTAAAAGGGAATCTTGAAAATTAGGTGTTCCAGGAAGTCTGTACCTCTCAAGTACCTCAGCCAATGGGGAAAGAGAGAGGGAAAATACGGCCGGGGAATTAGGATAAAAAGGAGGCTGCGTCCTCCAAAAATTTGAGCGACTCCAGGGGAATGCCCCATGGCCTCTCCCTTTATTCAAATAAAGTAACGGGACTCCTCTGTCTCCTTTTTGGACATAGACCTCTGGTGTTGGTAGATTAATTTTCCTGACACCTCCTTTTTTAAAGAAATGCTTTTTGCATTTCAAGGAGGCTGATGTGGAATATGTGTGTGTGTGTGTGTCAGAGCCCTGACTCCCTTTGAGATGACCCTGCCCACAGTGGGCAGGATCTGAGGGACACAGGCACAAGGGAATACCTGGAACAGGAGAAGGGAATACCTGAACCAGGAGAGTCACTCACACCCCCTGGCCTCTCAGACTTCATCTCACCAGCAAACGCTGCAGGAGAAGAGCTGCTAACTTGCACCCAGGCAGGTAATAGCTTGAACTCTTCGCCCAAAGAAGTTGTGGCTGTCCCATTCCTGGAAGTTTTCAAGGCCAGGCTGGATAGGGCTTTGAGCAACCTGGACTAGTGGAAGGTGTCCCCTGCCCATGGCAGGGGAGATGGAACCAGATGATCTTTAATTCTGGAAATACTACTGCCAAGTAATTTTCCCTCTGAGAAATGTTTTATTATAGGACATTTAGACTTTAGAAAGGCAGCTACATTCTTAAAAACCTAAAATCTCATTAAAGGGGGATACAACAATAAAAGTATAAGAACAGAAACTAAATGCAACAAACGGGATGCCTCCCTGCTGAACTATTAAAATTTCATATCAAAATGCTAAGGTCTTCATAATAAGGATAGATGACATTGACAAATGATGGGATAATCAGCACCAGATATTAATAGCAAAATACAGATTACTGCTGATGTTAGGGAATTCCAAAAGGAAAACCTCTTGGGTTTAGCAGAAGTAGGGAATAAAAAGAAATCTTAAAAAAATAATATTTAAGTTAAGGAGAGCACAAGCTAAGTAGACTATCCATTCACATACATAAAGAATTTTGACTCAAATCTGTCTTAAAGCTGGTGGACAAAGGACTAAACACTTGTGACATGATATACCATAATATGAGAAGAACTTTTTTCAGAAAAGGATTAAATAATACATGGCAGTTTTTACTCAGTAGTTCTTAATCTGTCTGTCATATTAACTGTGAAACTCTGGAGATATTGTCAGGAGCAGACTACAGGGAGGTGCAATGCGTGTTGATGCCACTGCCTCTTTCATCAGCACATCACAGTTTCAACCAAGATTGATTCAGGGCTACAGCCCGGATTGCTCTTTCAGTCTGAGAGCATATAAAGATTGGAAATAATTAACCTAATCAGGTCAGGCAATTGCAACACGAATTCGTGCAACAGGACCACAAACTTTCCCCAAGCCTTAGCCATCAGTGAGGCTCTGTTATGTGCAGCTTAATGGCCACACTGAAGGAGATTTGGGCATCAGGAAAAATATCACACACAAAAACCCCAACCCCATCTAGCCAGGGCAGAGCCCTGTGGGCTGCGTTTGCATCTGAACTCATCCTTGTCTCCTTGCTGTGCTGGGCAGGAAGTGAAGCAGGCTGCAGAGCCAGTGGCACCCAGAATCACCCTCCTGCCCTCTCCAGCACCTTCCCACGGAGGGCATTGATGCTCCAGCTCTGCCTAGGGCATCCCCTCCCCAGCCAAGAGTAATGGGGAAAACCCCAAACCAGCAGGTGAATGTGCCCCTTCCTTGGCCTCTGAGGCACCTGGAGAGAAAGTCCTGTGCTCCCCCCTGCCCACCACACTCACCAGTTGTACCTGCCTCTCCCCCGCAGCTTCACACTTGATAATGCAAACATGCTCCTAACTTGGGTAGCTGAAAAATGGGCTATAAAGAGAAACACATGGGAAAACAGGAGGGACAGCACAGAAGATCAAGGAACATGTTTTTTTTCCCCAGGCTGACCTAGTTATTTAACTAACTGGCAGAGATACTCACTGATGATGAAGTAGGAAAGCAAAGAGGCTGCCAGCAGCAGTTTCACAAAGGATGCTCAAGTTTACTTCGTTATTTGTCTTAAATCCAGGTAACATCAAATACAGTCTTTTTCATCAGTTGCTCAACCCTTGGCTATGCAGTCACTGTCCCCAGCTGAAATAAACTTTCAATTTCTCAACAACTGCAAAAGGATGTGATAAGACTCAAATCCAGAGGAAGACGGAGGAAACATTCAAATACATTTTCTTACATAACACAGACAAGCGCGTGCATCATTTTTGTTTTTGCTTTTGCTGCTGCCATACTTTATTAATCTGAGAAGCTATAGATGAAGAGGTTTTTCTTCTCTCCTAATTCAGAGTGAAGATTACAGTTCCCAAAGAGTAACAACCAGCTCAACTGTTCTGTACAGCAGCAAGGAGCTGAGCTACCTGTGAAGATCTGGCCAGGTGGGTAAAGCAAGGGCAAGTCTTCCATGAAATCATGTGCCTTTTACACTACTTTTTGTTAACTCTTCCACTAGTCCTGCCCTTCATGAGAAAACCTTAGACCTGGAGTTACACAAATAGTACCCAAAATATGACATAAGCTTAATTCTGTTCCCAGCCTTGTATTAGAAACTGCCCTTTCTCCGGGGGTGTGAACTCCAGAAAGCTGCAGTCCTGTGCTCACATGGTTACACAAGAATTTCATCTGGTTTGAAATGCAGGAATAAACCAAAGCAAAACTCATTTCCACCCCTCAGCATTGGATAGCAAAGTTTAGGAATGGGACCCTGCTGATTTGGGTGAAAAAGCTCATGGAGAGAACGCTAGTTGACACAAAAAACTATTTGTAGTGGAGAAGCTTAGATATGGGAGCTTAGTTTGGGATATTCCTCATCAACTAATATAAAGGGAATTTAAAAGAACAACAATAACAAAAAACAGAGTAGAAGCAGGACTGTGTGGGAGCAGGTACAAAGAGCACACATCCCATCACACCCCTTGACACACATACAGATTTCACTTTCTCCTGACTTGCCAATGTCTAACTTTTTCCCAAACTTAAAAGAAAAACAACAACCAACCAAAAAAACCACCCCCCAAACAAACAAACCCCCCAAAAAACAAACAAACAAAGCCACAAACCAAAAAAACCACCCAAACAAATTAACTGAGAGCCAAAATAAAATTTTTCATTAACCCAGAAAATTGTATTTTGCCCTTATTTGGAATGGGAGAACATTTAGATATTCCAGTTTGTTTTCTCTAAAAGTCACACATGGCTTTCCAGCAATCCTCAGAACTGGGATGGTTAGCACAGTACTGGGCTAGTCCTACCAACAGTGGAAAGAGAGGGAAAGAGGCAGGCAGGTATTAAACTGCACACTTTTAATTTTTTTAAAAAACTTGTGGTACTGACCTTTAATGACAGGTGTCTGCAGAAGTGTCGTACTCCGCTGTACATTAAAATAATCTCCATAAAAGTGTTGGAAAGCAGTAAGAATATGACCAATAAGGTCAGGCACAGGAATAGTTATTTTTCTTTAATAGTTATCTTTGTTATTTGGCAGTGATATTTCAATATTAATATACTCTGAAAACATGCATTGTATGCAATAACTTTATTAGGGTCAAATAGATATCACAATATAGATTCATCCACTGAGTAGCCATAAATTGGTTACAACAATCATAGAAGAGACTAAGCTGTTTTAAGCTAAGATGCTTTCAACATTACAGCTCATACAATAAGATTATATACTGATACACTTTGATCTAGAAATGCAGATGATCAGTTTTTATTAGTACATTGTGCTTCAGGCTTTCGTTTGTGTCAATGCATCCCATATGCTGTAGTGAGGGAGGGCTGAATTTCCCAGGGAGGAATCCAAACAGGCTACAAGTCTGGCTCTGGCTCTTCTAGGATGAGTTCCTCTGAGCCTGGGTTATTTGGTCAATCCAGTTACATTCTCCAGTAGCACCAAGCTAGCGCTCAGAGCAGCAACCTAACAGAGGGATATCTAACAATCTTGAAACGGCACGGACAGAAAGGTTTTCTTCTCATAAGTGGGCATAAAGGAATATTTATGCTTTGTAAGGTCACAACAATACGTGCGGTTTTCATGTTGCTGTCTCAAGCAACAGGGCATTTTCATAAGATTTTGTATACTGATATCTGCACCTCTGTTATATTAGTTAAATAAATACCTTTGTAAACATATAACACAGTTACTTGGTCCTTATTCTCCACAGCTCACGTTAAAAGATTCACAAAACATCCATAGAAATAGTGATTTATAGAAGGAATACTTAGCTGAGTTAAATGGAATAAACATTGGTCAGGTACCATATATACTACTGAATGCCATTTCAAGGAAAAACAGTTTAGTTACAAAGCATTCAGAACTTGGGTAAGCCATATATTCAACTCTGCAAAATATATAAAAGATGCATACTTCTTTTAAACAGACATTTAACAAAATGTAGTGGCAGAAGTCGAGAAGTTCCATTTACACAGTCCAGACATTTGGTAGTATGAAACTGCGTATCCATGCACTAGATTACGGATGGATGACTCAGTTAACTGAAATAATAGTAAAATCTTCCGAAACAAAAAGGTATAACCAAAGCAAACGCTCCGAAGAGTCACAGACAGGCAGTTTTGAAAATTTAGGTGCAATGTTACATGCATGGATATACAGAATAATCTGTAGAAATCATAGTAAAACACTTCCGTTTTTCACCAAAATGCAGAAGGAAATTCAATTATATTATGCATATTAAATACTACAGACTTGAGGCTACAAAATGCTTCTACCATCTTAACACATACAAAACTACCATAAAGTTATCTCTACAGTACGTACTACAACAGCAACTCCAGGTCACCAGCGAGGAGCACATCCCCTGTGTCTGGCTAGTCAGGGAAAGAAAGGCCAACTGCAGCCCACTGGCCACCTCCCATCTGCCAAAGGAGGTGGGCTTAGACCTTCAATGGACATTAAACACCATGTTGTAGTATTAATTTATGTAGAACCCTTAAAAATCTGGCGCCACTGAAACTTGAGACCTGTTAAACTCTCTACATGTGAGAGATGCAAGAGCTCGCGCTGCGCGAACCCTAAATTTGATTAGCGAAGGAGGTTGGCCCGCTCTGCCCATAGCTCTGGGACTGGCCATATTCACCCACCTGGCCATAGGAGCCTGGCTGGTTGTAGCCACCAGCTGGCCCGTAGCTGTCTTGGTTGTAGCCACCTTGGTTGTAGCCGCCGGGCTGCTTCTCCATGGTGTCCGCAGCGTGCCGCTGGCCTGAGGAATGCCAGCCCGTCTCCTTAAACACAAACCAAATGTTGCCTGCCCAGAGGATAAAGTTCAAGTAGCCAAAGACCTGGGTGGGAAGAAGAGGAGCTCGTCACCAGCAGCCACGGTCTCACAGCTCGAGCTAATGTTATGGACCCTGCATGGTTCTGGGAGAAGGCAAAGCTGCTCCCAACCCCTCCTTCCCAAGGACAAGAGGAAATGGCCTCAGGCTGTGCAAGAGGAGGCTCAGATTGGTTATTAGAAAAAAATCTCTTCACTGAAATGATTGTCAAGCACTGGAACAGGCTGCCCAGGGAAGTGGTGGGATCACATCCGTGGGGGTAAGTGTAGATGTGGCACTTGGGGACATGGTTTAGTGCTGGACTAGGCAGTGCTGGGTTAGTGCTTGGATTCTATAATCTTAGAGACCTTTGCCAACCTCAATGATTCTATGATTCTCCCAAAACCTGCTGGAAAATGTTCTCAGCTTTGGAGCAAATTCCCAAATTCACCTCCCTTAGCTGTAGCTCACAAGGGGTCTGTTTTGCTTTTTGTTTCCAAAAAAAGGTTGAGTTTTTAGACCAAACTTTTTTTTTTTGTTGTTTGAAAACATAATCTAGTTTAAAGAAATTGTGGAAAGATAAAATTGAAAGAAACTAATTAAAAAGAGAGATCTTAATTGGTCAGCTGGCCTGGAGGGTTTTTTTGTGTTTCTTTTTTTTTTAAACATGCTGAAGTCCAATTTCATGTTGTTTTTTTGAGTTTTTTTAGAGGAATCTGTAAGGCACAAACCTAAAGGAGCACGCAGATCCCTTTTCAAAAGAGTTGCAGTGAGCAAGTTAAAAGCAGAGGGGCAACCAATGCACTTGGACAGGCACTTTGCCTTCTCCCCATCCCAACCCCGCACACTCATCCTGCTGCCGCTCCATGGCAGAGCTGCTGTGAGTCACAGCCTGCCTTTCCCTGCAGCAAGACTGCACTTCCAATTAAATCATGTCAGCTAACTGGTTTACACCAGTCAATTTAGGTCAATACACGGGTAAAAGATGAAAATACATTGCAAGGTAAGGGTGAACAGCAGCAATCAAAGTCACTTACAACCGAAGTGTTGAGGCTTGACATAACAGGGCTGCGAACAGGCAAGCATTTGTTGGATTGCTGTTTGCAGGCAGACATCAGCAGCAGCACTTCATCGGGGTCGGTTGCAACCTTTACATCTGACAGTCCTTTAGCCCAAGCAGATGAGCTCACTAGCCACAAGAATGAGAAGACCACTGTCACAATGAAATCCTAAAAGACAAATTAGTTAGAAGCATTATACTGGTGTGTCCATTGGAAAGGAAAAAATATTAAAAAGCACCATAAAACTGAAAGCTTGTGTCAGAGGAGAGAAATACCAAGAGCTTGTTACTTAGTGGAAGGTTGTGTTCCTGTCATCACCCACAGAGCTAATTTTCAGAAGTGCCTGACATGCCTAATGGGGCAGAGCCCCTTGGCCGATATTTGCACCTCTGGCCTTGAGGCAAGATTCCCACAAACATGTGGCTGGTACCCAGGATGCTGAGCTGCCTTGAAAATGTGGCTGTTCACAGCACCAGGCTGATGCATTGGGATGAATTACTAAATACACATGCCTGTAAAGAAGCTGGCCCTTCCTGAGGGCTGGGTCTTGCCCTGCGTACTCCTACAGACAGTCAGAGTGGGCTTCCAATAGGAAGTGTTTCTGTCTCAGGAAGAACCTGAAATTGGCTAATCCTCAGGTACCAGATGAGGAGTTTTCTCACCAGCCACAGGTAAGGCCAAATGTCCCTGCTGCATAAGCCATGCAGCCACTAATTACCATGAGTGAGCAAGTAAACAGCAAGACTTGCCAAGCAGAGGCTCCTCCCTGGCCCGGTAAAGCACTGGTTCCTAATTCCCATCCATATGAAAAGAGGGGAGAAGGTGTGGTGGTCCCTCCAGATTCCAGCAGCTCTGCTCTGATCACTCTGCTCACTTTCCCCTCGAAAGACTCTCGGGAGCATGCACAGGCATAAACTTCTCCTTGTCTTAGCCAGAACAAGTGGCCAAGTGACACTGTTGTTGTGTGGGTTTGGGGGGAAAGGAGGGAGGAGGTGTGATTTTTCAAGCTTTCTTGTGTCTTGCTAAAACAGAAGAGCCTTTCTGCTGTCATATTTCGTCCCATCTGTCAGCCCACAACAGATGGCAGAGGTGCCAAAGTCTAACATACCACTAACTGCATCGCTGCGTCTTGATATCCCACCTCCCAAGGGGCTGCTTCCCCTTCCCCCTTGCAAAATAAAGGTGTGCATGGAAGGAAGGGAAAACACGCATTGAGAACCCAGCGTTTCAGGTTGCTTCTCAAAGAAATAAGCAATCCCTAGGAAACAGCATTCTCATCTACAAGCACACCTGACATTTGGGGAAGGAGCCCTCCGTGGCACCACAGGGGTGGAGGGCGCGAGCCTCCGCCACGACGGAAGAGGCACCAGTCGATAAAGCCGCTGCACAAGCGAGCCATGAACAAAGGATGTCTCCACTGACGCAGATGGGATTAAATTAACTGTGCTTGGATGCTTTCCCAAAGGATACATCCTTCTCTTTTAACAATTTGTTTTCTGCAGGCCTATGTCTGCCACTGAGCTCCGAGCTCCTCTGACCTCCTTCATGCTGCCCAAATGGGCTCTCTTGAAGAGCACGAAGCCCAGGAGCTGACAACTCTCTTAACACCCAAAGAGACTCCGTGTGGGCAGAGGCATATAGCCCAGAGTAAATCTTCTTCTGAGGCAGATTTCCAGCCAAAGAAATTATTGTATCTCATATGTCTTAGCAGTGAATGAGAAACAGATTCCTAGAGGCAACAGTTCAATTGCAAACATTTCCTAAAAATTCCAGCTGGTAGAAACACGAGATATCCGCTGAGCTGTGGATGATGATGGGAGATGCTCTTTATTTGCTGTGAGGTTTGACATGCTATGGACCCAGATGCCAAGCTCCCATGCAGTTTCTGACTGACACAAGAGATGGGGACACAGCAGTTTTGGGGAATGTATTTTTTAAATGACAAGCAACCCTCTCCCAATGCCACCGCAGTTTCTGACTGACACAAGAGATGGGGACACAGCAGTTTTGGGGAATGTATTTTTTAAATGACAAGCAACCCTCTCCCAGTGCCACCACACTTGGAGCAAACTAAATCCAGCTCTCTAATCAGTGCACTGGCAATGCCAGTTAAAGAAATGCGTAACAGCAGGTAGAAATTTGATGCAAACAGAGACGAACTGACTAAAACGAATACAACACAGGAGATTAAACTTGCCAAAAAGAAACAAATTTTAAAAGTGAGCAAAGTTCTTGAAGCAGGTGACAGCAGCAGGGGTACAGACCTGCTGTTGAGCTCACAGGCCCTGACCCCAGGTTGGTGAGGCTCATTGCACAAATGACTGCATCTGCATGACCCCTCAGTCTGACTGCTGGTATAGCCCATGTCCTGGGCTGTACGTCCTTCTAGAACATCCCATGGCACTGTGCAGTTGAGGGGATGGCCCTGAAGGCACTAAGCATTTCATGCTGTTTCTCAGGTTTTGCCTCACCCATCACACCCCATGCTCCAGCCTTCTCCTGACTTCTTCTGCTCCCCTGTGCCAGGGTGTTCACAAAGTCTAAAACCCTGCCCTCTCTGCTGCAAACTCCCCTATTTCAGAGCAGGTCAGAGCCTTGGGGAAAGGGTTCTTGCTCCTGGAGTGCCAGGATCAGCTCTTGTACAGAGGAACTCCCAAAAACTGTGAAGTCTGGCTGGGTGCAAGAAACACACCGAGCCAGAAGTGAAAGATGGCACAGTGGGACTCAAAGAGGAAACCATGCAGCCTGTCCACCAGCTGGCCACCAGCTGGCCAAGGAGACAAGACAGAAATGCTAATGGAACACTGAGATTTTTTCAGTAGGTGTTCTCATCAAGGCTATATGACCAGACTCAGGTTCTTGGAGGACTTTTTCTGCCTCCTCTGTACAATGCAAGGAAGAAAATGTATGATTCTATGACTGGAGAGAACTTGCATCTTCCTATTTATTTTGAATCTTTGTGAACCTTCAGCTTTGGCTGGAACTTGAACCTCTCTTGTTTTCAAGTGGGTTTGCATTTCTGGCTGAACATTTTCACAGCTCTGGGTGGAACAGAGTTACAAGATAATGACATGCTGAAAATAAAAGTGAATTTCAAGCTAAGCTGTTCTGTGGCTTAATGTCTATCTGGGGAATTTCTCCTTGGTAATTAAGGCCAGAGTGCCTGCATACTAAAACAAATCTTGCATTTCAATGTTTAATATCCCTATAGCATGGGTGAGTCTTTTTTCCTTTGGAACAAAGTAATTTTTTGTAGTTGCTCTCTTAAAGTGGTGTCTATAGATCTCTTCAGTGTGTATTGTTGTACGATTACACTACACTCCTAATTGCTAAGTTTCTCTCTCAGATCTCAGCTGAGATACTTTGCTCTGCCTACAGACGCCTTTGGGAAGGAAGGAAAATAGGAATATGCAAAGAAAGGCAAAAATTGAAATTGAAAATACTCTGAGTATACAAGGAGGGACTTTTTAAGATCCTGAAGTATGTGCAAAAGAAAAAAAAAATTCTTGCTGTCTTTTTCAAGTTGAAACTTGTTATTACTGAATTTGCCAAAAATGCCTACTTGGAACAATTTTATATATTACACATTTTAGAATAGAACTGTGAATGCCTTTTCTTTTCATGATAATTGAAATATTTCTCCTTGCTATCTAGCTACTTACTGACTTTTGCAAAATGCCCCTCTTTGAAAAGGGCAGTCACTACAGTCACTTAAGCCTCCTGAGTGCTGTTTTGGATTGCCCAGTGTCTGGCACAACCTCGCCCAGCCAAGAGCCTCTGCAGAAGCTGCTTGTTCACTCGGAACAGGGACGTGTTTCATCTGCTCCAAGCTGGTCAGTGGCTTCATCAGCCCCTGAAGGCTGTGACACACATGTCCCTGCGTGCACTCTGTGCCCTGCTCTCTCTCCCAGCCAAGTCTGCCAGGATGGTCTTGGGATGTCATGGCTGGAAACAGGGACAACCTCAGCTCTGGCCTGGCCAGAGGGCTCCTGGCATCCCTCCTCCCTCGCAGAGCTGCAGCTGCTGCCTTGGAACTGGCTTCTATGCAGGGCTCATGCTACAAAACCTTTCCATTCGGGAAAAGCCTCTCAGGCATTTACAGCATCCAAGGGAGCAGCTCCTCAAATGCTGAGGTCCATAAACCCTCCCAGTCAGAGCCTGTCTAGCACTGCCAACAGGTTTCATGGCCAGCCATGCAGCAGCAGAGGGAGATTTCTTTACCCAGCAGAGGCAAACCGCTCAGAGGATTTGCTTTCACAGTCACAACCAACCTAAAAATTCAAGAACTACCCCAGCAAGAGCCACAGCCCTGGTCCCAGCCGGGAAAGCGGCCAACAGCAGATTGCCGCAGGCAGCAAACGCCTTCCTAAGTGGCATTTTAGCTCTTTTTTGGTTTGAACGAGGTCCCACCCCAGATTTTCTGCCGAATGAAGCTTTGAAAGAATTACATGCTTCTTGCAATAGTGTAAGGCCTTGCAAGCTTGCTTCTGGCAGGGAAGTGCAGAGCCTTTTGGGAGGTACCAGCATGTACAGCAAGGTCACCCTGGCTTGTGCTTTAAAAGGAGATGACAACAGGAGGCTGAAATAGCTCTTTGAAATGCAAAGAAATATTCAGATTCTTCCTAATTTCATTGTTCAACTGCAAAGGATTCAGTCTTTGTTTTTATAGATGGCTCTTTATTCTTTTCCTGTCTATTATCTAGACAACTGGACACCGGTGAGGAAGTACATGTTTAATCAAAGAGGTGTCCAAAGAGCAGACCAGGGTGTACTTAACTCACTCGATCTGCAACATATGTAAGGAACCAAATGCCTTTCTGCATAATGTGATTATTCATGGGACTCCAGATGCAAAGTAAAGATCTCATCTTCCTAAGATGTAAGCATCTTTATGCACCATGAGAATGAGATTATCAAGTAATCACTATAAAAATGAACTATCTCTTTTCAGGGCTATGTCAGTCACCTTTCTTGGATGAATAATTTTATGCTTTTATACTAATTGATTAGAATATTAGTAAAGTGATTTACATTTATACATGAATGCATGTGGTTTCTCATGACCAAGGTATAACTTCCCAAAGACAAAGCTGAAGGCACGTAGGGTTGTCAGCATGTGGATTTTAAATGGAGCACATATAGGGTAAAGAAAACATAGGAAAAGTAAGAAGTCTGAGTGATGAGGACTGATACACACTGACTGTGACTATTCTTTATTTTCTGAGAGACATATGGAAGCATCCTATCCCTGATCCCCTAAAATTTCAGCACAGCTGGGTTGGTTGCACTCTGCTTGCAAGAAGCTCCAAATGTATAAACCTGAAGCAGAGCATCAACACATGTGCCTGGGCTGGCAGTCCCAGGGTGCAGCTCATCTCTGCTCTCATCACAAGCCAGCAGTGCCTCCCCAGGTGTGTGGTGTTAAATGAGTAGAAACCAGCTTAGGTTGGTCTGGTCTGAGAGATGGGGATGTACTGAAATCTGGTGGCATTTTGTACACTGCATTCTTTAAAATCTAAGTCACCACCTCCAATTAATTTTTTTTAAAAGTTTCTGGCTCTTGAGCACTAACCAGTCACTTGAGAAGCTGCCTCGCCCTCGTTGTACCCACCAAGGTGAGCCCCCAGCCCCTTGCTGCACACGGGCACCATGTGGGAGTTTGCAATGGAATGAAAATCACAGCTGTGGTTTGCAGAGCTCAGAAACACACAGCACGTACCTTGGAGGTACTGAACCCCTGGTAACCTGCTCCTTGTTCCTTCAGAAACTGGGAATCCAAGGTCCTCTCTTAGGTTCATCTATCTATATGAACCCCCTCAGATGATCCCTCAGGGAGCCATCAAGGGAAGCAGAGGGTGCATAATGCTGCCAGCCCTGTGGGAATGGATGAGTAACACAACCAGGGCCCTGTGCGACCAAAAGGAAGACTTTTATCCCCAAAACCTGACAGGCAACGTTAGCAACAGAAATGGCTTACTGCACAGTGAATAAACACAGCACTGCCATCCAAACAGCCAGGGAAGGAGTTAACTGCTTCTCCCACTGGAAATGTTTCCTTGCTATCATGCCTCACTCCACACTGAACGCTAAAATATTCTTCCACAGTTAAAGTGATGCTTCACTGAGATCTCAGCACATGCAGCTCATTTCCCTGTATCTGTATAAACAAAGTAAACTTGAAACATTTGTGACTGAAATTTTCCCTGCAAGTTTCGTGTGACTTAATGGTCATTAAATTCCTTTAATTGTATCTTCTGCACCCAGTCAGGCTTCTGGAATTTGGTAATGCATTGATGGTGTTCTGACAGCCTGTGCAGGGGCTTTTTGAAAAAAATATTAAAAAATTTCAAGTGAAAGGGGTTTTTTCCTCTCTCGAATTCTCCTGTCATACTCATTTTTCAAATCCTGAAAATTTGTCAGGAGAAAAAGCAGCTCTGAGAGGGTGCTGCTTAAAGGCAGATGTCGTCCCAGACTGAGAAAATATGAAGCCAAAAGGAAGTACAAGGCTTAAAACAGCAATGGTTTTAACTATGAAATTGTGATCAGGCACTGCAGCAGAAGCAAAGATGGATGAAACTATGATCTTCAAACTCTTCACTAAGAGGGAAAAACTGGTAGTCTGGATATGGTGCCTGATGCACTGATCCTGCCTGGAGATGAAACAGAACGAGGGCTGCCCTGCCTCCTGCACCAACACGTGCTGCACCACAGAGTTCTGCAGCACTTTTCTTTGGAAGGAACCATCTCAGGGATGAGACATACTCACACATCTGATCTGATACATGTCAGCTCAGAGCAGCATCTGCCTGGAGCTGGAGGATGCATTGCCTGCCTCCTTCACAGAGCGCGTGACATCCCTTAGGTGAGCTCTGCAGCCCTGAGAAGCTGGTTTTCACTCCAAGTTTTCTTTTTCCTTGACCATTGAATTCCTCCTGGCTACAGCTGCCAGCTTTTTCTCTGGCTGGGGCTCTGCACTTTCCCTACAACTCCACGGCACAGAGGGACTCACACTCATCCTCAGTCAGGCTGTGGTGCTGCAATCATTGCACTGGACAGTGTCCAGGGACACGAGCAAGGATGTGCTCCAGGCAGAAAAGGTTCTTTTTTTTTCTAAAAATACCAAATACAACAGAGTGTACAGTGCACAGGAGTTGCAGGAGCATTTGGCTGGGGAAGATGGGACTCTCCTCCTGTCAGGCATAACCTGACCATAACCCTCAGCCACTTCCCAGAACCACTCACAAGCAGGAGCTGCTTTTGCTGTAGGACAAACTCAAAAGCATCTTTATATTCTGAACAAATAAGGTCATATAGCCTTGGTTTAAATACTGGGAAATTGCAAACAGAGGCTTTGGTAAGAGATACTGATTAGATTTAACCTGTAGATTCAATTACAATCCATTACACAGAACAAATTAAGTCAATGTGACGTTAATGATGTAGCGGATTGTGCCACGCATCCTGTGACAGACACGACTGCAGCAGCTGTTTCAGGAAAGTCCTCGACAAAGGCAAGTGGCTACATCATAATGTGACATATTAATACTATTGTGTCTCTTTCCTTTTTCTATTGCTACAGAGGATAATGTGGTTGGTCAAAAGCAAGAATTATTTTCCACAAGAAAATTAAGATGGCAGAATTCTGTAACTAATCCTTTGATGACACAGTTTGAAATGAGATCTTACTTGATACCAAGAAGAAGCAAGGCATTTTATTTATTTACTCTTTCTGCAGGGATCCCTTTATTTTGCCGATTCTTTATCTCCTCTGTGAGGATTTCCTTACATATCCTCATCATTTTCTAGGACAGGAAAGGTCCCAATGTGTTGGTTTGGCACAGCCTAGTTTTTGATAGTGGGGGGGCCACAGGGGGTGCCTGGCGTTTGGCCAGTTTCAAACCACAACACCCATGAACCCCCAAATGAAGAGGATGCATTTCCTTTGATGTGGAAGGAGAATTTTTTTTGGTAAAAGTTCATCAGTTTTGAATTATGCAAACCTAAAAAAACCAGTTCCTATCTCCCTGCAGCAGGAAAATCCTTTCCTCAAACCCCCAAGATGCTAAGTTTACCTTCCTACAGTTTAATCTTTTGCTGGCTGTTATTGTAGTTACTTCCTTTAATAGATCCAGCTTTTCTTCACTGGCAATTTTTTTTTTCTGTTATATATTTCTGATATTCTTTACTAGTGGCTTTTAGCCAATTAAGTCTCAGAAAAATGTCTAGTTTCTGTCAGTCATAAAATTTAGAATTTTCTGAAATCCAGAACTAAATTCTTCCTTACATGGGTCCTTGATAAACTCCCCCCACCTTCACACCAAGACTTCAGAGAAGTATTTTCTCTCCCTTAGTAACCTTCTCCCTGCAGTCATGAGGGAGAGGGTTGTCCATGTAAGAGAGACAGTGCTGCAACTCTACAGCCCACAGATGCAGAGACCTGACCCAAATTCAGGTGAGGGTCAGCGCCTGGCAGCCCAGCAAGACCATGGGGTGCACCATGGGCCACAATGCACTGACAGGCAACAGACACCTGGACCAAAACAGCCCTCACTGGCTTTATAGGCTCAAATTATGAGAAAATATATGCACAGCAGCACTTGCTTTTTATCACAAGCCTTCAGGAATCAGTAAAAAGAAAAATAAAGGCACGAACAGCCACAGCTTGATGGGTGCAGACGATGATAACTGGAAGGCTCATAAACTAGTGTGGAGACAACAAACATGCTGGGAGCTCAGTGTCATGCTAGGAAAACAGCCACATAATTCTCCAAAGCAAAAGAATTTGGCTTAACCCTGCAGTAATTAGCAATAAGCAATCTCCCTGGCTAGGCTTTGATCAGGGGCATGGTTTCATCTGTGTGCTAGGACAATGCCTAAGATCGCCTCTTTCCTTTTTTCCCCACCAATGAAGTTCTGCTGCCACAGACACAGGGCTGAGACCCCAATCCTGCTACCACTCAGCTACGTGTTCATCATTTGTGTGATCATCATCACTGTGGGCAGTGGAAGAGAAGCACAGAATTTCACAATTACATACAGGACTAAACTCCTCCTGCATACAGCCTCCATTACGTTTGGCGTTAAAATATTAAATCACCATTAAGATAAAAAACCAGGTGAACGCAGAGATGCTTTGGGCAGCAGGACACTTGGATCTCCCAGACCATGCCAAAACCTCAACAA
Source organism: Callaeas wilsoni (assembly GCA_013398955.1). Lineage (NCBI taxonomy): Eukaryota > Metazoa > Chordata > Aves > Passeriformes > Callaeidae > Callaeas > Callaeas wilsoni. The sequence goes on along the minus strand of VWPU01000372.1, from coordinate 1,874 downwards.
CCAAAAAATGCAAGAGGTGAAGATCTATGCCTGAAAACACCGCAAATGCTGTAAACACTTACAATTAAAGGCCCTCTGTTGTTTTCACGGTACTTGTTCTGGAAGAAGATATAAACCACGGTGGCAGCCAGCGAGTAGAGGAAGGCGAAGACCGCGATGGTGACGAAGAACTCAGCCGAAGAGGAGAAGTCCCCTATCAAGGCGAGCGTTTCCCGGCGCTTGCCTTCACAAGTGGGAGCCTCAAAATTCACTTGATGCAACCTGGAAAACATCCCATAGAGCAGCAGGTGAAGTACAGAAAATGGAAACTGTTATCTGAATAAAGATGAATACATTTGCTCTCATTCCTGATGTGCATTGATCCCTGTGAATAACTGGCAGCTGTGGGCTGTGCTCCTCAGAGCTGCTTGTACATGTGAGGTTACTTCCCTGTGATTGCCAAGGTGAGACGGAGCACATGAACACATCTTTTAATCAATCCCAGAGAAAAGTTTATGTTCCAATGGCTGGGTACAACCCTCCCCGTCCTCTCTGGGGTTTTGCCATGGCAACAACTGAAAAAGGATGACATGAGAAACAATTTGATTCTCAAATTCTTACAATCCAGGCAGCAGAAAACAGGTTTTATCCTCACTACTAAGCCCACGGGATATCCGTGTTTGGACGTTCACAAATTCCTTGCGTGAAACTGTCTAGTGCAGAGCTACCTGTGGCTATTAGCCCATAGGGCTGCAAGCCATAGTGTTTCTACATTAAAGGCTTTTAAAATCAAGCTGCAGCAGAAATACACAATTTGGATCAAAGAAAAAGTCCGCATGCCCTGGTTTAAGCAACCTAAGCCCTAACTTTATACTCACGCACTGTTTATCAGTGACTGAACTAATAGATTTATAATTCTGTGTGGAAGCTCCTCTGAGAAGCTTTTCTTCTGTAATAATTTTAATTTCTGATTCAGAAAAAGAAAGAGGATATATGGAGGGGTCATGCTGGCAGGTCCTGTTGTGAGGCCTAGATTCACATCAGTGGGGACGTGGAGCCCAATGAGGAAGCACGTTGTTCTGCTCCGCACAGGGTGAGTGGAGGGGACGAAGCCAGCAGCAAATAAAGAACTGATGATCTGGTGCTGGGAAAGGATTAGGCCTTCTGGGAGGCACTCCTTTGCTCAAGGGCAATTAATGTGTGCAACAGCAAGCCAATGGCGGCAGCAGCAGCCATAACTATATTTGGCTAAATAAAAAGTTAATTCCTCAGAGGAAAACAAAGTACCCACAACAGAAATCACAGAAGACGGATTAATGGACATTGGAGGATTGGATGACTTTTTGCTTTTGCTGGTCCTGATTAAATGTACCCAAACATGTAGGCAGGACCTTTTCATCAGCAGTTGATGAATAACGCCAGTTATTTGCCTCAGAGATTTTATTCCCTATCATTGTACTAGTGGTGGGATGAAAACAAAAACCAAGTCGGCCCAGATTGCAGAGATGAGCAGTGGCTGAATGCCTTTCCTGCGTAAAGCCAGCAAAGCCTGATGAAATCTGAACACATGAGAGAGATCCTAATGCTCGTGGTCGGTTTCCTGACTTCACTGTTTCCTGGCATCACTGCACACACACTTTTCATCAGGGTTTATTGTTCTTTTCTAAAATTGGGGGATAAAAGGAGAAGTAAGATTTCCTAGTGCCTGTCATGCCAATTTTGCAGTCTGGAGATAAAGTGGTATTGTTTTACCCATCACCACGACAATGGAAAGATTTGAAATGCATGATTTGCACGGTCTAGAAAGGAATCATTCTCTGCTTTCCTCTATACAGCTGTGTATTGGTTTTGCACACCCCAGTTTTTGGTCACGGGGAGGCCACAGAGGTGGCTTC